>VYZT01033828.1:27733-40813 GCA_013400735.1 Pomatostomus ruficeps | reverse complement strand
ACAGAATAATGTACCCAAAAATCATGCAAAAGGGTGTCATTGATGTGATAAAAAGGAAAAAAATATAATAATTTTAGTGTTCAGCAGATACTGTTGTAAACTACATTTAAGAACACTCAGCATGCCACATTTTCTAAAGAATTTAGTTCTTTCATTAGCAGGTTGGGTACCAGTGTTTAGTTTTTATCTTCTGTTATTATCCAGATATGGTCTTTCTCAGAGTCTGTGTCTCTCTAGACGTTATCACCATGATATATAAGTGTGCTAGAATAATAAGGAACCATTAACAGCAGTGTGGATATCAAAAACTTTGAAACAGGATGTACACAAGTAAGCCTTTAAAGTTTCAAGGAACAAAGGAATATAAGACTATTGGTACAAAATGATGCTTTAATTCAGAGTCAGCAGGTATTTGAGAACTTCATTGTATTAGAAAATGCTGTGGAAAAAGAGAAAGCCTAGGTGCTGCTTTGTTCATCTTTAAACCTTACAAAATTTCTCTTAGCCTAGTTGTCACAGTGAATACTGGGCGGGCTGTTTTCAGTCATGTAAACATATTTTTGTAAGGCTATTAATGATTACTTAGAAATTCTTGTCACTTCCAGCTGCTGCTGCTGAAATCTGAAGACTCATTTAATTCACACTTGCTATGTTTGACAGCCCCACATCACAGATCTCTGCAAATATCTGTAAATCAAGCTGCATAGGAAACAGTCTGTTTTACCTAAAGGTTACCATCTACAGTCAGGCACCTGGTCTTGGTTGTCCACAGGAAGAGAATTTAACTGTTCAAACTGTTAATGATCAAAATCTTGTTCACAGGCAAGGCGGAATCCCCTTATATACAAGATCAGTAATTTGTGCTTAGTATAATTGAAATTTTAAGAGTTTAATCCAACAATCATTAGTTCAGATCCAATTGTTACAGAAAAAGACCTAATAGTTCTACAGAGAAAAAGTCACAATAAATGCCCATGGTTTACAGTTGTGGAGTCTCCAGTGTTAGCTTATATCCCATCCCTTTTCATCCCACAGTTGTGTTATCTCTAGTCCACATCCTGTGTCCTCGTGGACACAAGGCCTGTATTCTAGTACCAGAAACTTCTTTCTCTATGCTATCATTAAGTTCTCATCCTAAGATATTGGTGACGCTGTTCACAAGTTATTCAGAAGCAAACCAAGTTGGCTGGTTAATTAGAAGAATTATTGTCACAGTTAAACCAAGTGAAACAAAGTTTCAGGCAAGTCAATAAAGGATCAGAGAGAGAAGTTCCAACAACCCTGAGTCCTGAGGCTTTGTGCAAAACATGTGCCGTGTCAATACCGTATTTTGAGCTGTAGGGTATCAAAATGTAGTGCTGCTCAGGTACAAATTAACACCCCGCCTGTTGCTTTGAGTTTAGCAGTTTCTCAGTGTTTCTCTTACTGTAATACTTTCTCACACTTCTTCTGTAAACATAGCCATAGTTTCTTAACAACTATTTATGTTTTGCTAACTGTCTGTGTTGTTTATCAATTTACTATACTGGGTGGAGAAATATGATAGATTGATGCTTTGACCAATGGAATTGAGAGGTGGTCATTTCTACCTCCAATCCATGGTGATTTGTAAAAACATATAAATAAAGGCAGAGGGTTCTGCCCTCTCTCTCTTTTTGCCCTCTCCGTTTGCTGTCTCTGTGTAGTCTTTTATTTAGCTCTCCTTTGAGCTCCTCGGCCTAGCCAGCCTGACCCAGTGCTACACCCCGCCTTCCTCCAGCTCTTGATATTAGATGCCCTAGGATATTGGAAAATGGAAATTTGGAGGCCAGTTGATGACATATATGACACAGTCTGCATAAGTTCCATGTTCTGGAGAGGCAGCTGGTGGCCAGGGAGAGCTGCTTTAAGGCAGATAGGATGGCATAAAGTGCTTATGTTAAACTTGTTTTATATACAATCAATGAAGAAAGCAAGTTCTTTGAGATGGCAGTTCAGCCCAACCAGAGACAGATTTAATGTGAGGAAGTGACTTGCGACAGCACGCTCTCTTATGACTACAGTGGGTAAATACGCAGCTACCTTAGACTTGGAAACCTAAATTTCAGACAGCAAAATCAATATGGAATAAATATTTATTCATGCTATAATACAAGCAAATATTTTTGAGTTGTCCTTGATTGTGTGTTTTCTTGATCACTGTTACAACACTTCAGGATGACAGACTTCTCTGTTTCTGAATTCACATGTCCATACTAAACTGGCAAGGCTTGCTAACACACCCCAACACCACACTAATAAGTCTATTGTTCTGTGATCTGTTTCAGAAATAGCCTTTATGCTTGTTGAGTACTGTCTGTATAGGCATACTCTCTCTTTTTAAATCTAAAACCCCTCACTTGTTTACATATTTCTTTTAAACACAAACCAAAAGTGTGAAATGGAGAATTTAACTGTCACACATCTTCATTAATTTTCCTTTTTCATGCTTTATGAAACAACTGTTTCAGTCCTAACTCCCTCCTGTTCCTCACTTCAAAGAGCTTCTCTCTTGGAAAATAAAACAAGTTCTTAGACAGGTGGGGTAGTTAAACCAAAGCACACTATATTGCAGATAATGACATTCAACAAATTTTCTCTATAATCATTCCTAAATGGCTGATGAGGGAGTATATATGGAGAGGAACTGATTAAATAATGATAGCTATCCTTCAGCTAGTACAGATAGCTGAGCTGAATTAAGCATAAGTTATTCTTTTTGAGTTCATCAAGCGTACTGGTCTAGAGAGCATGCGTCAAAGGTCAGCATGCTTTTTGGGCCCTCTGGAGTCCATTTGTTGGCTTGTGGCTCTGAGTTGCTTGATGACTTTCTTTTAGCTCTACTGAGGATGAATTTTGGTTGCTCTAAAGTAGGTTTTGACTTGGTTTTTAAATTGTTCTTACAGGGTCATGAATTGTCATAAATACAAGCTTAAAAAAAAAGACATCTGATGCCTGCAAGACATATTCTGAGTGCCTTGAAGATTCTCACTGCAAAAATTAGTTGCAGTTGATATAATGAGCCATGCGTCCAGTTGTTGTCTTCCACTGCTTTTTGTAACTTTATAACCTGAAGGGAGCCTAAAAGACTTAACTTATGGAAATTTTATTTTAAAGAGTTTTTCTTCTCTGATGAACTAACTATCTCTGTGTGAGTAAGGGAGAAAGAAATCCTTCTCCAGGAATTTAACAGCTCCAGAATTTCTTTCTGGCCATTACTCCAATGCAGAATGTGATTCCTCTTTCCTTCAAGCTCCTGGTTTTATCCTATATGGAACATTTTTTCTTCTTAACAACAACAGATTTTGGCAATTTCCTGTTCAAATTCAGCTCTTCATACAAAACTGTTCCAGAGCAAATACCATGATCCTATCCCATGTGTTGACCTCTAAATTCTCCTTGATCAAGATGATTTACTGTGCTCAAAAGTACTTTATTGTGGAGAGCTGTGAGCCCTTGGCACTCCCTTGGAGAGGAGAGGCTTGATAAAAAAACCTTGTAAAGGTTATGGTGACCCTTTGGAATACCCCCAGCATATCTTATGCCTTTATGGTAATACCTTATACCCAGTTGGCTAGTTGGTTCCTACCCCCCCCCACCTTTCCCCATAAAAGCCACTGAGTTTAAGTCTTCTCCACAGCTAGCTTTGAAAATTTATATCATATAACTGAGTCAGGATTTTCCACATCCAGATAATGTTAATAAGCCTGAAAACTTTTTTTTAGAAAATAAGACATGAATTCTGAGCTTAAAACCATAAGATATTCACATTTTAACTGGTATGATGTATTCCATCAAATGCAAATGCTAATACTGCTGAAAGCAAGACAGCTGAAGGATGTGAAACAAGGTCTATAAAGAAAGATAATATCCTTTATTAGGCAAAAATATTGTGAGATTAAAAAAATTGGCTTTTTCATATACTATTTCTTATTCATGTTTGGTGTTTGTCTTTTTGGTATGTTGATCTTGTCTCGGTACAGAGAAAGACTGTTTGTTTTGTTTGTTTTGTTTCTTTTTCTTGATTGTTTGTTTTCCTAAAGGCATTATCTCTTCTCACATGCCATGATTCATAAAATATATGAAAGATGGATGTTGTAGCATGAAAAGCTGTAATATGCTGAGGGTGTAATATAGAGTAATGTTTTGAGATGAATGATCCAAAATACTGCTTTTAGGTTGCAAAAAACAGCCAGGTTTCATGTCTAGCAATTCATCTGCAGTGTTCAACAAGCCTATGTATGGTCTATCCTGCTCCCTTCTTTGAAGTACAGAGTTGTTGGCAAAATCCCTTACATCAACCACAACAATTTTCATATATGGGCTTGATTATTAAGGAAAGATTGAAAATAACTTAAAAATACTGTCTAGCTACTTCTTTCATTGTGTAGCTAAATGAATTATGAATCAGCCCCAGATAGCAGTTTTGCCAAGCCATCCACCTCAAGGGCCATCCATTAATTCTGGGTTAAGCTGCACCAGTTATATCTTTATAATAAAAGAAAATATCCAGATTATAATATTCTAATTGCTCTTTTGTAAGGTGCCTTCAGAAAGTAAAAAGTACAAGAGGCGATGAGCTAAGTAATCATAGACTTTAATACTATGAAATTTAACTGTCCCTCGTGATAGCCTTAATCTCTTATGCATCTGAAGGTTTACTTCCCCTGAAATTGCTTGCTACCCAGCTACCATATATGTACAACTTCATTTTATGCACAATTTTCCCTTGATGGTTTGGTCTTATTAGCTTTTTTAAGTTAATGGAAGTGGTTTTATTCACTTTAGCAGACCTTCCATAGATTGGATTGAGCACAGGCTCATAAAGGACAAGTTAGTCATCAGGAGTAGTCATCACAGATTCAACCAGGGGAAGTCATACTCGATCATCTGGATAGCCCTCTATGATGAAATAACTGGTGGAGGGGGAAGAGCAGTGAATATTGTCTACCTGGACTCCAGGAAGGCCTTTGGCATTGTCTCCTATAAGGTCCTCATAAACATGTTCATTTAAGATCAAAGACATGAAGCCTAGTCAGAGTCTGGTAAGTAGCAGTGGATCCCATGGGTCAGTACTGGGTCAAATCCTGTTTAATATCTTGATTAATGATCCAGATGATGGGGCAGAGTGTACCCCTCAGCAAGTTTCCTGATGACACAAAACTGGGAGGAATGGCTAATATGCCAAATGGTCATGAAGGGTCATGTCCAGAAGGACCTCAACAGACTGGAGAAATTAGCCTGTAGGAGCTTCATGGGGTTCAGTTAGGGGAATTGCAAAGTTGTACACCTGGCAAGGAACAACCTCATGCATTAATATATGCTCGGGGCTGCCTAGATGAGAAACAGTTTAGCAGAATATGCTCTGGAGAAAAGTTGGAGAATACCAACTGAAACAGGAACCAGCAATGCGCAGTTATCACAAAGAATGAAAATGGCATCCTGGGCTGCATTAGATAAATTATTGCCAGCAGGTTGAGGGAGGTGGTTCTTCTCCTTTAATCAGCACTTGTGAGGCCACACCTGGAGCCTGTGTGCAGTTCTGAGGTTCTCAGTACAAAGAAGACATAGATATAGTGGAGAGAGTCCAACAAAGAGCATATGAATGGAGGAGACAAGGGCAATGATAGTTCAGTCTGAAGAGAAGGCTCTGGGGAGATTTCGTCAATGTGAGAATATCCGAAGAGAGGTTCTAAGGAAGAAGTAGCCAAATTTTTTCCTCAGTGATACTCAGTGACAGAACCAGAAGGCACAAAGTGAAGGACAGAAGGTCCCATCTGAACATTAGAAATATGTTTCCTGTGAAGGTGACTGATCATTGGCACAGGGAGCCCAGGGAGGCTGTGGAGATATTCACCCCACCTTGGAGATATTCAGAAGCAATTTAGACATGGTCCTGGACATCCAGTTCTAGACAGCCTTTCTTGAGCAGGGGGCTTAGATGAGATGACCTCCAGAGGTCCCTTCCAGCCCTAAACATCCTTTTATTTTGTGGTCTGGATAAATACAAAATATTGCTATCCACTTTGCATTAGCATGAAAGAGATTATGTAAATTTACTGTAAAATATTATTATGAGTAGTACAAAATGGATTTAATGTTTGAACGTAAACATAAAGGAATATATGTGTCATTTTATTATTAAAATTTCACCCTTGAAACATATCTGTTCGTCACCTCATCTCAAAATTCTGTCAGATATGTTCATTGAAATGGACAGTAATTAAATTCAGAGTATTGTCTGTCTTTTCTTTATGTGTGGATCAATTTTTTCTCATTTAGAGATCAGGAAAACAAAATACTAAAATCATTCACATAATACCAGAAGAAGACCGTAATGATATTACTAGATTTTAACTAATCTTTATTATTTCAGAGTTTTGCATAAGAAGAAAATAACTGTATCCTGCTATCAATTCTCATTAAATCCCTTTCATATGAAATAGATATGATTTCCACTGTTGCAAAATACTTAAATTAAATTACTGTGACCCACAAGTGTACACCATTCCTGGTAGTTGGCTGCATGTTCATCAGCTGGACAATTCTTGTTTATACCTTGGTAACCTGTTAGGAAAAAAAACCAAAACTGGCTAAGCAATTAAAATTCAAAATAGGTCACAGTAGTGCAATACATGAACATAGTACCTGGTTTAACATAATGGACTATGCATTGAAAAATTCCAATATCTCATTTTTGGACACAGATTTTAATGAGAACAGAAACTGGCACAATATTAATCAGTATGACATGATTCCTTGAACATAAGGGGAACAGGAGAAGTGAAAAATTAAAATCTCAAGTTCTCATTAGTCTGAAGACTAAAAACTGTGAATGTATCGGGTCACTATAATCCAATCCAGGAGGAAAGAATCCTCTCATTTTCTCAAGCCCTTTGAATAATAAAATAAAATACTCAATTGCAGAGAAATGCAAAGATTTTTTTTTTTTTTTTTTGTGTTACATAAGTGAGACACATTACGTCTTACCAGTTTTCATTTCCAGTGGCCTGATCTGGAATGGGATCTGTGCTCTTGAGAACCTGGGTGTTCTGAGTAATACACAGAGAAAGATAACTTAGCAATATACCTATGTCAGTAGTAAATACTCTTTTTTACTTGAATCTTCTCTACTAAGTAGAACAAAAGATGAGGAATAATATTAATAAAACATTGTCACTGATAAAAAATAAGAGACATTTAACACACTTTATTCTTACTGACAGGAGAATTGTCTTTTCTTATGGTTCTACAAAATAATTTATTCGCAAGTATTTTGCTAAAACACATTAAATTTCTCTAAGCAATATTGCATTATGCTATAAAAAGTTTATATATAGTTTGTTTATTTATAATAATATTCATTTATTAACATAAGTAGTTGTATCAGTAGGGTTTTGCCTGTTATCTTTTTTAGTACCTTAGTGGTAACTACGTGGTAACTTAGTGGTAATACCAAATTATAATGGAAGTGAACAAAATTTTGAGATGCTTATAATTTCTTATGAGCAGTAATTTTTGGTTTTAGGGGAGAGTGTGAAATTTGTTGTATTAATGTTGAGATTCATGTTGCATTGTTAAAGTGGTAACAGATCCTCACTAACACCCAGTGTTTCTGAGTATGATTATCTTTTTATTATTCCAGTTGTTTATACTTCTTAGCTCTTCTTAAGATCTTTCAGTTCTATGCACTAAGAGATTCTCAAGAATCTTTTTCAGACACTTAAAATAGTTTGGTATTTCCTAACACAGAAAGCTTTATGCTGAGTGTGGGTTTTTTGTCTGTTTTCTGTAAATTCAAAGTCGAGTAAAATCCTATGGAGTTTGTTGACAATATATTTTGTCTAGTCCAAATCTTCTATTAAAATCTTGTATATCTAGTGATAATGGGGAAAGTCTAACATGATAGCGCTCCTCAATTTTGGAGAAATACTGAATTTTTAAACTTAGAGGGAATGAAGCCAAAGCCCAAAGTCCCAGAGACACAGTAAAGTTTTTATGTTGTAAGTAGTTGCTGGGTATTAGCTGAATGATCAAACTAAATTTATTTATTTGACATTGCAGCAAAATAGTATTAAACTGTATGCTGCCAGTTAGAATTTGAATTGAATATGAGCAAAGAAATAATTATTATAGTTCAGTTCTTATTGGAGGCTTACTGCAAAATTATTTAAAGCAAAATGCAGACTGTTTCTGCACTATTTGTGATGGTAAATTATCTTGTCTTTAAAGTGTGATTTCTATTTTTATGGGGTGGGCTAACAATGAATATCACAAGTGACAGATGGAATCTGAAATCCTCTGTGTTCTCAATAATGATCTCCCAACTGGTATGTAGGAGGACCAAGAAGAAGAAAGGGAAAGGTGAGGAGATAAAGTTGTTAAGAATGCCTGTGCTGGTTGTGCATGGCCCATTCCTTTGTTTGTGGCAGGGAAAGAAGAGGGACGGAGCCACAGGGATGGTTCTTTGTAAAAGGACTAATCTGGTTGGGCTCTAGAGATGGGCATGCTGCTGAACCAATGGAAATTGAGTTAATAACACCTCTGCAATAAAACATTAAAAAAAAAAAAAAAAGGGAGAGGGAAAAAGTGTGGTGGGCGCTCCCCCTGGGAAGGAGCTGGGGAGGGCATCGCAGCCATCGCCAGGTTGTGCAGCCAGGCCCACTGAGCCAAAACCACGGAGGTCAGGGCCATGGGCAGCCTAGAGCTACTCAAACTGGTAAAGCCTCCTGAACTGAGGGGAAAAGCCCAGAATCGTTGGAGCCGTGCAAAACTGTAGAGCCTGATTTCAGCAGGGCCACAGCAACAGACACTCCCTGCATGGCAAAGGTGGAGAGGCCATATAGATGGGCAAGAACATGGCTAACAATTTCCTGACATGAAATCTGAACTGGGCTGACTTTTCAGCATTGCAGAAATCCCGCGTAAGTTGTTTTTGAACTGGTAAAAACTTATTAATAATTGTGTTTAGGGGCAACTTTTTTTTTTCTCTTTAATTTTCCCTTTTGGTTAGAGAAGGATGTGACCACGTGAGAAGGACAACATGGCAAACACCAGGGTCAGTAAAGAGAGAGGGGGAGGGGAGGCTCTGACATTAGAACTGGATTTCTCCTGCAGGCCATGGTAAGGACTATAGTGACACAAACTGTCTCCCTCTAATTCGTGGGTGCATGGGGGGATGCAGGGATCCCACTGGGCGGCCGTAAGACTCAGAGAGAGGAGACCTTTTTGCTTCCAAAGATAGAGGAAGAGAGCCTTTGCTTCCAAATTAGAACAACTCATCCTTGAAAGACTACACCCCATGAACTAATGACCCATGCAAAATCAGTTTGGGGATGACTGTTTTGTTTGTGGGAGGGATTTACATTGTAGTTGGTCAGGCCGGATGCTACTTCGTACACATTAAAACCATGATGAAGAAGCTTATATCCCCTGCAAGAAGGATACCCCATAGTACAACCAAAGGAATCTCCTCCATATTTTGTATCCCTGCTTGTTCGGTGAGAAAGATGGAAAGGTTGAGGGGGAAGAAGAAAGGGGTTTTAAACTTATTTTACTGCTTATCATCCTCTTCTAATTCTGTTAATAAATTTACTTTATAGTTTTTAACTAAGCCTTGTTCTTCTCTTAAAATATTTCTCTCACAATCCTTAATCTCAGTCATAAGCCCTTTAAATAATTTTCTTGAGTTATTTTCAAACTACAACAGCATCCCATAATATACTGTATATATAATCTTTAATGATAACATAAATTAACATCAAAATAAATGTGTTCCAGAATATCCCGGGTTTTAAATTTAGTGTTTTGAACTTCTAAATTACTAGATTAACCATAAGAGATCACTATATATTCTTATACTTTAAATTGTAATATAATTCAGTGTAGTTATATAGCCCCTTGTTTTCTAATTAATGAAACAGTCTGAAAAAATTTTAAAAACCACTAACAATGAGAATTAAAAAATTATCCTGAAATTTACCATTCAACTAAATAGTAATAGAATAAAACTAATAAATTTTAAAAATTGCTTCTGATGACGCACCTTTTTATACGGTTGCTATGGGCTACACCAAGTTTCCTAAGCATACTTCCAAATTGTGACAGACAGATGAAAAATACAAAAATGAAATCATAAGATGTTATTAATCTTTGCACATAATAGTTTGAAATATGAACTGTAATATTCTGGAATATGAACTAAACTTTAAAGGCATACTTTCACTGAGAGTAAAGAACAGAAATAAATTAAGTACATGTCCTTGCTCTGTTAACTGTTCTGAAAGAATGGTAATACCTGAGAGATCAATGTCTTGAAATGCCATAGTTAGATTTATCAGGTGATATCTGTTAAAGTTCTGAGATGCTTGCACTGTTTTCACATAACAGAAGTTGCCAGTACTGACAACTGAAGAATGTCGCTCCGCGGCTTTCTTAGAGTGCCTTCCCGGATAGCAGGGCTGCCCAAAGCCAGCACGACCCCAGTGCCCTGACCATCCATGCGAGGGGGTGGTAGCACCAGGAGGGCTCAAGTTTGGCCCCACCGGTGGGAAGCTGGGTTGGGCATAGAATAGGGGACAGCGAAAGATGTAGGAGACCCAAAGACAAAAGGAGGCACTCCAGGTGTGAGCGTACTGCAGTTTATTACCACAGTGGGAACTCAAGGACCGGAGCCCCAAGCAGCTTGTGACACGGGGTTTTAAGGGAAATAAACAGCCAATCAGGTGAGGGTAAAGGGGAGGCGTTAGGGAGGGTCCAGGGTTACAGGGCCAATAACTGGGGGAAAAGGGAGCAGAGAGGGAGGAGTCGAGAGGGGGGATCAAATCATTAACCTAAGAACAGAGAACTTACTAGAACTTGGGGAGTATATAGAAATTAACTGACAACTGGGTACCCAATGAGGGGACTTGGGGGTAGGCTTGTCATAACTTGGGTTAAACTATTGTGACGTCTGTTTCTGGGGGGAGCTCTTTAGTTTTGGGAGCCCTCCACCAGAACTCCTTTTCTTCGGTGGTACATTCTGGGGCTCTCAAGCCTTTATTATTTATATGTACCACCCCAACAAAAGAACTCATAGCTTTCTGCCTATACCTACACACCTCTGCTTCCTTTACACTATTTTCTTGTAAGAGGGATACTTAGACTCAAAGTCCTTTATATTCTTTGAGAGAGAGAATGAGAGAGAGAAAGAAAGGAAAGAAAGAAAGCAAGAATAAAGAAAAGAAGTAGAAAGAGAGAAAACTGGGAGAGAGAAAAAGAAGAGAGAGAGAAGGAAGAGAGGGAGGGAGGGAGGAAGGAAGGAAGGAAGGAAGGAAGGAAGGAAAATAAATGTAAGACTCTCTGTGTTGGTTTTAACACCAGCTGGATATTAAACTCCCTTTGCCCCCTTCCTGCAGTAAGGGAGGGACAAAAATCAGAAATTATGGGTTGAAATAACAATTTACTGAAAGCACAAATCAAGACTAAGACATCCACAATAAAAACAGCAAAATTATAGAGAAAGAGAAGGCGTTTTACCCCAAAAAAGTTGTTTGCCACCATGAACAAAAACAAGATGGCAGGCACTTCCTGTAGGTCTCATCCATGTGGTTTCCCGAGACAAAGGCGATATGGTGACTGTTCCCACTCTCCACCTATGTTGCCATTGGGAACAAAGACAATATGGCAGCGGATATTCCAGTGGCTGCCATTTGCTGCCCCCCAGCCTGAAAACGATGTAAAACAATGACAAACTCCTGGAGGCCAGGTCATCCAAGAAAGGGTCATGCTGTCTCTCTGCTGAGCTCAGTTCTGAGCATGGGCCAGTGCCACCACTTCCAACCCAACACTCTTTGCACTATGGGGTCTCCCTGCAGACTGCTGCAATTTTCCTACTGTTCTGCTGTGCTCCTTTTGGTTCTGCTGGGCTCTCTCTTGGCTCAGTTGGGCTCGGCTGCTACAAGCGCTGCTGGTCCTGATCGCTTCACCATGATGGGGACAGGAGGAAAACACTCCCGTCATGGTGCCGACTTCGCACTGCCACGGTACCATTGGGCTCAGTCATACCTTGCCACTGTCCCTTCAGCACCACACTCCAGAGGTGTGTCGCCACCTCTCCTCAGCAGCATGTCCCACAAAGGCATCACAGAGAGCAGGGGGGAGAAAAAACTACAAGGTGCAGAGGATGGGTCCACAGATATGCCAACACCCTCCAGCTAGAGAGAACCAGGGAAAAAGGCTGGTTTACAGCAGGGAGCCTGGATTTTCCTACTGACACCCCCTGCCCCAGTGGTGACTGGATAGTATGGCACTAAATTCCAAACCCCTCTCCCCCCAAAACCAGGACACCAGATATTATTCCATACTAAGTAGCCTATACGTCTGTTTAGTTTCTAGACATTTAATAAATATATGTATACAGATATGCATAGATATTCATTGACTTAGCATATTTACAGTAAAGGACCAATTGCTGTCTACATAGTAATTTGAAATCTGAACATTACCTGTATCTAGTACATTGACCTGTTCCTGACTCAAGGGAGTAAATCAGATCTCAGTATCTGGAAGGAATATCACAAGGACTTAGATGACCACATTTAGAATACCCAGAAGAAACAGATGGTCAATAGCTGAATAGTCAAAGATTCTCTTTGGAAGAAAACAGAAGCATACAAATGGAGGTTTGACTAGACTGAATTTGATTCACATAAACAGTGAGAATTATTTCAGACTTTGCACACAAAAAACAAATTAGAGAGAATCATTTACAAACCAGTAAAATAAATGATCTAAAAGAAAGAAGGAAAGAAAATAACATGCTCGTGAGAATGAGCCCAAAATGTAAATTTGAACCAACTCAATGCATTGGCAAGTAATGACTATTTGGAATATTTTTGAGTGAAAAAAAAGACCTAGCAACTCCTAAAAGAGGCTATACTGAAAGCACAGATACAGTTGTCCTGCCACTTCTTAAGGACAGAAAAAAATAGAAGAAAACAGCATTTGGGTACCTTTACTAAGTCAGAAGCCCCGCTTCCCCTCCCCCCCCCCCAAGGGGATTTATCCCCACAACAAAAAATA
>VYZT01033828.1:14245-27714 GCA_013400735.1 Pomatostomus ruficeps | reverse complement strand
CCCCCCCCCCCAAGTGGATTTATACACACAAGTAGAAATGACAGAAGCCTTAGATGTAAAATCATCAAGATAAAGGCATGAATTACAAATATCAAACAGCATAATTGAAAATGTAATGGTTCTATAAACATATTGAGGACAACATGGTCAAAATTCTAAAATTATTATTATATGGATACTCTACATTTTCTTAACCTAAAAATGGTAATTATGATAGATAATAAAATAATTATATTTGCAAAGTGTTAAAAAGGAAGACCAGTATAGAGTAGATGCATAAGTCAGGAGAGACTCAGGGAAGGAATTCCCTGGCAGGAAAAATATTATCAAAACAAGCATTAGACATTTACTGTATAAGCTTGGAGAAATTTTCGCAAAAATATTTAAGAAATAAGTAGAAGCAATATCTAGAGATAAAGAAAGTGTTGAGGATGAAAGAGGTCACAGAAGAGTAAAAAGCAAACATAGTATCTATATATGGAAAGAGTAGGAGAAAGGATTTATAAGGATATAAAACAAAGAGTCTAACTCTGATTTCCAGAAGAAAAACACAAGAAATTATTAAGCAAAAAATTGTTGTAAACTCCTATATAGCATTGTAAATTATACAAAACCATCTGATGTGGATTTGTGAAGAACAGCTCATGTAAAAGTAGCTTACCATCTTTGCAAGGGCAACTTGTATAATGGATAAGGGAAAAAGTAGATGTGATCTATAAGAAGTTTATTAAGTTTTTTTAATAGATGTTCTCAAATTACTCTTTTGTAAGGAAAATAGTAAATATGTATCAGACAATATTGCGGAAGAATTATTCAAGAGCTGGTTGGAAACTTACAATATGACTTAGAAGGGTTATTTCTGTTCCTCAGTTTCCAAAGTTATTTAGTAGAAATAAAAAGTATTTACCTTTTTAAAAATACTTTCTTCTTCTCCTTTTTCTTCTCCTTTTCCTTGAAATAAAACTCTCAACCCCCTTACTCATTCCCACAAAGTCAAATTGAAAGAAAGTAGCTTTGGTTTAGATGTTAGGAAGGAATTCTATACTGTGAGAGTGGTGAGGCACTGGCACAAGTTGCCCAGAGAGGCTATGGGTGCCCCATTCCTGGCAATGTTCAAGGCCAGGCTGAATGGAGCTCTGAGCAACTGAGTCTAGTGGGACATGTTCTTGTGAATAGCAGGGGATTTGGAAATAAACAGTCATTAAGGAACCTCCAATCCAAACCATTCTATGATTCCATGAAAGTGAAATTCACTAATTTTGAGACTTCGGTTCCTTTCAATTATTTAAAATAAGCTATCCTTTGCTTTCAGAAAGCAAACTAAATGAGCTACTTCATATTCAGTGACAATACATAAAACGTTGATTCAGGAAACTGCTATAATTTTTCCTCTTTCTTATTTAAAGGATAATCAGGGTTTTTTGTGATATATCTGTGTTTTCCCTATACCTTTGTAGCTGTATTAATAACTATTTTCAGGGATGTAGGACTTAAGTTCATTCATTTTGTGTGTTTTTCTACTATTTTCCACAGTTATCTGCACTGCAACAAGAATACCTGTCACTAATGTTTTGCTCTTTTATTTATCTTAGATCTAGTTTCTGTCCCTTGGTGTTATTTAGTTTTTTACTTTTTTACTGCTTTCTTTTTCCTGACAGTAGTCAAAGTGATCAGCTTCGCAACTCCAGCAAGTCCCAAGAATCTTTAAAACATCTTGTAGGGTCAAAACAGATAGCTGATTTGACTCTAGCCTTGGCCCACCACTTGTTTTGTCTCTCTGGGCACATTGAAACATCAAGCTCTCACAGAGATTTTTGTTTTCTTTTATAAAAGAATTGGAACAGGAGGGGTATTGAGACTTTTTTCTTCAAAATTTCCTTCATATTAGTAAATGCGGCTGCTGTAAGTAAGTAAAAATGATTATACAGATTAGAGCACAGAGTTGATGAGGCTGGATAAAACTCTAACAGTAATATAGATATTTTTATAGATATATATAAATGGGTAAGGTATGGAAAAAAATGTAATATAGATAATGGGATAAAAAACCAAAGTCTGGATTATTTGCTTATAAAGAAACAGCTGGTGAAATCTGAGGAACCTTTAAGACCTGAGATATCCCAAAGCTAGCTTATATGACGGAGTGTCCACAGAAGAAAAACCAGGCACTGAAGGACTGCTTATACACATCTTGATGCCCACGGCAAGGTAATCAGACTGAGGCCATAGTTCTTACAGAAACCAGACCCAGAATCCAAAATGCTGAACATTTTGCAGACATCACAAGCCACTGCTGTACTGTCTCTCATACTTGCACGTTCTTCCTGAAGTTCAAAGGACCAGTTATTTGAGCCATTCAGTTAGCAATACATTTAAGGGGTAATGTAACATCTGAAGTTTTTCTCCTTTATTCCTCCCTCATCTTTCCTCTTAAATGTAAATGAGGATGGAAACAAAGCATACAATGGTTTAAAAAAAGGGTGTTTGGGATTTAGGGTGAACACTAGTCTGGTTTACCATGAGGGTAAGGGCAAAAGAGGTGTTTGAGGTGTTTTTTTCTTTAGCCTTCGCACTGGAAAATTAAAAAAGAAAAACAGAAAAACTGCTCATCCGCTTACCCATTTCCAATGCATAAGTAAAGAAGGTGACAGTTCACAATCACCTATTCAACTCTTTATCAAACCTTCAAAACGTGTTAACAGAGAATCTTGTTACTACATCATTTTTTGATGGAAGAGCAAAAAATATTTTTTTAGTTCTGTTGTTCTCTGGTTGCAATAAGTGTTTTTAATTGGCTTCCTGCTATGGGAAACCTAAACAGAAGTTAATGTGGCTCATATATTTGCGCTTCTTTAACTGTAACCCGACTGGGTGTGTATAAGACTCAGCAGGAACTTGTCTTGTTTTTACCATCAGGAAAAAGCTGCTTATCAAATAACATTGTCAAGTCTGATTAGAAATTAAGGTTTTTAGAAGTAAGAAAAAGCATTTAAAAGTAAATTGCAGGTAATATTACTGTGGTCATTCAAGAAGTATATTTCGTCTCAGAATGATACTGTTCTTGCTCACAGCAGGCTGACAGCCTGGATGTAGAGAGAGTAATAAAATTTTGTCTATGTTTATGTTCAGTATATGAGACAGCTAGACTGAATAGAAAGAGAAAATGATGTGCCACTAATCCTCAAGAGAAATGCCAGTTCAGATATAAGCTGTCAGGAAATTGTTCCCTTTACAATAGAGAACTTAGGCTTCCTCTTCTAATAATCTACCCGTTCTATGTAGTACTTGCTCAGGAATTATGGCTATTCTATCTATTGCATTTCCTAATTCCTGAAACAGTGGACTTTTTTTTTCTCTCTTGCTCTCCTTCTAGCCATATATATCCATAATTTAATTTCTGTTACAAACCTAAGTGTCTCCTCTTGTTTAAAATTACATTTACTGATCAGGATAAGTAGCAGGCTGAGTAACCAGAGATTCAAAAAGGAGTAACATGGCAAGCATATTCCCTAGGCATCACTTCCTCTCTGTTTACAATGATGCATGCTGGAAGAAACAGAAGAAACATAGCCTTTCTTTCAAGACCTGAATAATGTTGAAATTCATGTCTTTGGATCACCAGTTGAGACTTTATCAATTACTGAACCATATACCTATAAATATCTCTTTTATTTATATCTATGTATCTATCCATCTAACTACTACCTGCTTATCTCTGTATGAAACTATTTATCTTTTCATTATATACTGAAACACAAATTATGTATGATTTTATGTCTATATACATATTACATATATGTATGTTCATATACATTTAAATGTTTGACTCACAAATAATCATACATTATATATTATGTCTTTTTTTCCTAGGACATATTCATTTCCAGATTGGTACTTTCTAGATAACTTTCTAGGACATTCAGTGGAAACAATTTATTTTCTTTCATTCACTGCTTTGGGTTTGTTCAAAGCTAGAATGTTTACAAATGTATGTCTTGTTCTAGGAAGACATAAGCAGTGCTGGTCCTGACTCTAGTTTCATCTAATAATGAACTATAGCTCTCTCCATCTTGCCATGTTACTGAATGTAGTTGTGTAACAAAGTAATTATTTATTATTATCTCAAATTAACATGTATTTATGATATGCATATATTTTGTTACAGCTGGTCTTTTGTCTTATTTAACTGCAGTGCAGGTACTTAGCTAGTAGATTGGAAATCATTTTTCCCAATAGCATGATACACTGATTTGTGTTCTCATACCTTTGCATGGGAAATCTATCTGAATTTGCTTCTATAATCTAATACCACATTACAATATGTGAATGAAATATTCCTCCCTCCATGAACTTATCTCATATTCATGAAATAAATTATTTCCCTGTTGTCCATAAAACTTCCCAGTACTGCAAGTCCTGTATTGGAAAATCGTAGTGTTTGTTTTCAATAGTGGCAATATAGGAGGCAATAGAATTAGAAGTGCTAAGGGACAAGTTTATCTTAATGACTTTAGATCTTTTATAATGAACACAAGTATCTAAATAAAAGTAGGAATTAAAAAGAGAGTACTGAACCAATGACTGTACAAATAAGAGCTGATCAGATATCTGACGACACCACATTAACTAGGTGTCAAACCCACTGTCATGTTAGACTGTCTGCCTCAGAAAAACCAAGCATGCTGGTGTGCTGTTAAATGCTTAGTTTTGTGTGAGTAACTATACATAAGTTACTCATATACATAATATGTATACATATTATATAATGTACATTATGTATACATATGTATACATAATATACATAAAGCTGAATGTCGTGTAATAAACCTCTTGAGCAGTATGGTGAAGGTGTAGCCAGGATTAATCCATGGGGTTCAACCAGAAGAGGTTGTCTCTAATTGTAAGTGGTTTATCTTCTGGCAGGACTACGGGGTGTCTACTTTTTTTACAGCCTGTTTTTGCCTGCAGATTGCTGGTAACGTTACACTACATTACACTTAAACTACTTTTTAGTGATTCAGGGCTATGTCAAATGTTAAATTGCATTATGTCACAGCAGTTTACATTGTCCTACTAAAGGCTGGTACAATGTGTAACCAGAAGGACTACTTCTATACATTTTCTTCAAATTAAAAATTTTCAATCAGGGAGCTAAGTAAAACATGTAATAATAAGAAATATAACATAATGGTATGTTTTTAGTAGAAAAATTATTTTTTAAAATAATTATTTCCTAAACGTTTTTGATGCATTATAATTACAAATTTAATCTGACAGGCCTCATACTGCAGCTGTAATAAAGTTACTCATTTTCAGAGCCATTAAGTTAACCACCTACCTGCTATAATGAGAAAGTCAAAGTGACCTTATATGAGACAATAGGTGAAGTACATTGATTTATCATTTTTTTACTTTAGGATATGTTCTATAACATTTCCTCAAGTTGTATAAATAGAGTTTTTACTGATAGAAGCAGCATGCAACTACTGATGCGGACAATAGGAAGCATGTTACCACATGATACAGGTGACAAAATATTTCAGAAATACAGGCGTGCTAGACAGTATTGGATCATTTTTTCTATGTTTCCTATGTTATTTTATCTTGTTCAGGGACAGATTTTTCCTGTCTAGAATAAAATATTTAATTTATACTGTAAGGGTGTATGGAATGTGTGAACATCAGCTTCATTCAGGTTATCTAATACAGGACATTTTCCATTCAAAAGGGGATCATAAGTAATATAGGAAATGATAAACAACACACAAACAAACAGTAGACAAGGGCTAATAGAGGCAAAGTGTCCCAAGATTTCCCATCATTAATTGAAAAGTCATTAAGCAACTTACAGGCACAGCTTTAGAGAGGGCCAACCTGACTATGGTAACTGGTACAAAGGGGAGAAAGAAGAGGAAGATTAAGAATCAGGATATCACAGGGATAGATTGTGGAACCATGCAAATTTTGTTAACCAAAGTTTGAGGGAAGAAGACTGAGGAGAAATGAATAGGAGAAAAGCAGGGTAGAAGGAGTAGGTTAGGTGTAAAACAGGCCTAATCAACATGCTTGTGCAGCAGAAACCTGTACCTGAACACTTCAGTCTGTCTTATTTTCTTATTAAATCTTCTTTTAACAAATTCTCCGAGCAATCTCACTCCCTCTCTCATATGCCTCAGTGCAGTAAAGGCTCAGTTCCAGGTGCTGGGGGGACTGGTAAGAGGTGACTGGGTGCCAACCTTTGCAGACAGATACCCTGGTCTGACAGTGGGTGCCCCTGGCCTGTGGTGCCAACTACTGGAGTCAGTGGGGTCATTAACCTCCAACCACCGAGGTGGGTGTGGTTTGTGTCCCAAAACCAGCTATTGAGGTGGGTATGAGGGAGGAGAGTGAGGGGCTTAACAGTGGCAGCTGGATTGGGACTGTGAGTTACAGCATGTGTGCCAGGTGCCAGATTCTGGGGGAAAGGGTCTGTTCCTGCCCCCAAACTGACTCGTTTGGGCTGTAAGTGTGGAGTTTCTAGTTGCTGGTAAACTCCAAGCTGAGACCAGCTGGGGACTAGGGGGCCCTGGGTGTCGGCAGGGCTATCAGGAGAGTGGAGGGTCTGTGCAGGCATTCAGGAGGACCCACAGACGGGGTGCCCATGGGACAAGTGTGGGAGTCCTGTGTGTGTGCAGTGAGCACCCAGTGGGACCAGCTCATGAGCCTGGGACCCGTGGGATGAGTAAGGAAGGCTAGGATCTCAGCAGGGGTGCAGGGTGGGCAGTGGGGCCATGATGGTGCTCAGGGGATCTGCCAGTGTGTGTGTGCTTGTGAACCTGGCCAGTGTGGGCCATGTGCTGCACTTGGGACCTTCTGCCTCTGCCAGCCCAAGAGGAGGAGGGGACGTGTCCTTGTGTCCCTGTGTGCCTGTGTCTGGTGTGAGTCCTGACTGTGGGTACTGCTGGAAGCTGTGCCTCATCTGTGGCTCTCTGTGTGACCATCTGTGTCCTCTGTATGTCTGTGTGAAACTCACCACTGGTTGAAGTGATAGCAGCAGCCACATCCCCCAGCCTGGCCAGAGCCTGCGAGCCTCCAGGCACTAGGATGTATGGGAGGAGTTCTTGGCCTGGATCTGCTGGTGGTGGTAGCCACGATCCTTTACCATTAAGATAGTAGCTTGTGAAAGATAATCTGGTATGGGGGCATCCTAGTTAAATTAATCTACTAACTTTTTCACTGAAATCTCCTGTGATAAAAGATGGGATTCCAGAGGCTGTTCCAAACACCTGAATCAATTGAGGTAAGCTGAACCAAAAGGTAAACTCATTTTTATGATTACAGCTGTTGCTAACATGACTGATGATAGAGACTGAGATCCTATTTATGCAAATAGCTACAATATATTAATTGATCAATTAATAAATTAATAGGACAAATTGCATATTAATAATTTAGTATAAATGTTTGTAAACACATAAATTAATCAGACCCTGAGCCTGAGTGTTCTTATAGGCTTTAATTGCAAATATACCTCTCTATAGAACTGCATATTCTCCCAATACCTCATATAGCCAAAGTCATGACATAAAGTAGTCAAATCAGTTACAATACAGAGACAAAAAAATGAGAAACATTTAAAGTTAACTTCAGGGACATATTTTCTTCAAATATAAGTAGAATATAAATCCGCAAAAATTTGTCACTGGCTCTTCTGAAAAGTTCCAGTGTGGAAAATGTGAACATGTTAACTGCTGATAAAGAAGACTCTTCCATCACAATCAGGCAAAATAAGCAGACTGCATGGCTGATATCTCAATGCATTCAGTTCGGTCTCATCCAATTGCTTATTTAATTCCTAGACATGGCAAGGAGTTTAAAAGCAAATTAACATTGTGTCATTTCCGTTTCACAAAACTCGAGTCAAGCAAATTGCCCTCCAGGTGTGTCCTGAATAACATGTTGGCTGATTCTCTTCCAAAGGAAATTAGTGATCTACAGTGCTTGAAGAAATGATTTACAATACATTAAAATATTTTCAGACAGATACTGATTTGAACACCAAAATGAGCAGCCACCACTCACAACAGTTATTGCATTTACCCACGTGCAAGAGAATTGTAAAATGACTCTATTCATTTTCAGAGTATGAAAGAGAAAAACATTCTAAACAAAAGACTCGTTTTCTTTATTTTTCTCAACTTTTCACAGTTTATCAGGGTTGAATCTTTGGGGGTTTTTTATATAGTTCTGTGCCTAACAAACTAAATGAGAGTAATGGATTGTTGCTGTTGAACCGCTAGCCGAGTGAAGAAATCGAGATGGTTGAGTGGCAAAAATCTGACTTTATTATTTAATTATAAAACTTATATAGACTTTTCAAAGGTCGTCCGGATTGGGTCAATCCAAAACCTCCCCCTAGGTCAATTGACCAGGCTAGCACTGCCCATGTTTTCCAGAGACCGTTTCAACAACATCTAAACCTTATCTTTATTTATAAAACATAGGAAGAAGAAGAGAAAAATTCCCATGGGAAAGAATCTGTGTTACCACAATGGATGATTCTGATACATTGTAAAGTTATTGTTAGGAGTAAAGGATAATTCTGGTGTGTTGTGAAGGATTTGGCACTCCCAGCAGGGATACAACATACACAGCAGAGCAATTTGAGGTAACCAGTTTCTCTTTCACTGGTGGCTAAACAGCCCTTTACTTTTTACCATGCCACATTTGCAATGAGGTAAACACCAGTGCCTGGATCAGAACCTGTGTACGAGTGATTGTAACATAATAAATATGATATAATTCCAAATGGATCATTTCTCAAAAGAAAATATATATATGGGTATGATTAATGCCATTTCTGTGTGCCAGTATTCCTCCACTGATGATAAAGGGAATTAAAATGCTTCACTAGGATTCATTGCTTAACCCTTCCTTAAAAGATGAAACAAATTTCACTCAATAAAGGGAAAAAAAGAAGAATATTTTAGATTCAGGTAAAATCAATCATAGAGGCACCACAAAACATAACTCTTCGTCTTTCAGAGTACATATAGACAGCTTTTCAAGTTACAAATCAAACCTGAAAAATTAATTAACTAGTTATTATATTTATCTTAAGGTTATTTATATAAGTCTGTCCATGGATGTGCTAGTAGCATAAAATCAATTACATTAGATGAAGTTTATCTGGACTCATGTAAGGAGCTGGGTAGGAATTTAGGAAAGTGAAGGATGCAACTGCTGTGCTGACAGAGAAATATGCCCTTTTCAAACAGCATTTTAATAGCATGAGTATATATCAAGAGGGTTCCTCTTGGGAAGGATACAATTTCCTGATAACCAGTGCAGGTGCAGCAGGACACTGTCCTTCATGTACAAACCAGGAATAGTCCTTGGTTCTGCTTCCCATGATGGTGTGAATTCAACACCGATGTCTGGCAGATGTTTGTCACCTCAGAAGGCAAAACGTTCTTTTCTTCACAAGCAGCGTATGTGATTTACCTCTGAAACAAGCTAAGGTAACTTCAGGGTGGGTACATTATTAGAATTTAATTTTCAAGTTTATTTACACAAAATGTCACTCTATATTTAGAAATAACATTTTCAGATAATGAACACTGCTTATCATGTGGGTTTTGAAAGAGAAATATATCAATTTTTATCAATATAAAAGTGTCTGTATCAATTGCTTACAGAGACAGAAGAGAAAGAGCTAAATTATTTTACCCTCCTTAGATTGAACCTAATATAACTCAATTAGCCTACTGTAGTAAAGTAGTGAAATATATTTGCTAAATTTTTAGACTTGTAGCAATAAATAGATACCTGGTAGAGAAAGTGATTGGTATTTAGTAAAGTCTCACAGAGAAACAAAAAGGCTTGTGGAGATGTGTTGCCCTGACTTTGCAGTGTTCAGTGTTTTCTTGTTAGACTTTCTGTCATGGCCATGACTTGTTTTCTCTCTATTATCTATGTTTTCCTAAATTGTATCTGTGTTTACGAATTCCGGTATACCGGATGGAGAAATATGATNGGAGATGAATATCATTACTACAGATTTGCTTTATGCAAAAATATTTCATTTCAGTTAACCAAACAGACCAAAAAGCTATCTGTTTTAAACTGGGATGATAAGAGTATATTTCAGATGAACATAAAACAAGAGAAAAGGAATATTAACATTGAAAATTTTAACAATAGCTTAAAAAGGAGATGAAAGTCATGATTTATAATCCCTCTTTTAACTCTCTATAAGACAGATAACATTGCATTTCCTCATCAAATTATTGTGTATTAAAAATCCTCTGATCAGTTCAAATGGAATTTTCCATTAAGCACAATCTAAAAAAAGATCTGGTTTGCAATCCGTAATTGCATATAATTTTTATTAAATTTGTAATTTAGTTTTGCATAGGTAGAATGTTTTCTGAGCTATTCAATATGTGGCATTCATATCCTGCAACTTCTGAGTGCAATCAGCAAACATATAAAAAATGTAACAAAAAATGTCTTTAACACGTGGTATGGATCAATCTAGTATAAGGTAATAATACATATAAATATTGTATTTTCAATTTGTATGTGTTAATGAATGCTGGAAGCACTTGCTGCCTCCAGCAGCTCTGGTTCTTGGGATTTCTCCTGCCACTCTGTTCAGCTCTGAGACCTTCAGGTCTCTGTCCAAGGCCGATGGATGTAGCTGATACTTTCCTGCTTGTAAGGTCAGCCAGAAGCGAGGCTGAATGTGTATCTCACATACACAGAGAACATAGAGGGCCACAGGCAAGGCTACAAGAGAGCCACAGACAAGGCACAGCCTCCAGCAGTTCCCACATTCAGGACTCACACCAGACACAGGCACACAGGAACATGGGGACACGTCCCCTCCTCCTCTTGGGCTGGCAGAGGCAGAAGGTCCCAAGTACAGCACACACCCCACACTTCCCAGCTTCACAAGCACACACATATTCTGGATCTTCTGATCCCTGGCACAGCATGAGTGCCTGCTTGGCACCTCTGTGGGCACACAAAACATCAGTTGAACGGAAAGATTCCAGTTCATATCACAGCAGGGAAAATTTTTCTGCTAAATTCACTGTATTATATCATGTACAGTTGTAACGCATGGACCTACTCCATACATGTGGATGACAAATATCTATTGAACAAGTGGGATAATTGAGATAGGGAGGAAGAGTCCTGTACCTACAGGCTATATAAGATCCAGGAACAGGTCAGGATGTGTTTGTCAATCTGGCAGAGACGGTGGATCATGATCTGAGGCTAATTGTCCAGGGACAAATCCAGGATCTTTCTCATGTGTCTGTTAAAATTAAATATAGCCACTTGATGCAACAGCCGCCCCTCTAATAAATCAGTCTTGATGGGAGGCAGGATGGAGTAGGTTCATTTGCAGATTAAACAATGACAATTAAGTTATGAGGTGTTTCCTGAGGCTCACTGATCACAAGGAAGGAAATAAATGCAGCTAGTCCTTATTAGCAGGAAACAGTTCTGATGATTTTATTCTTTTCTACACATTTGTAAATGCTTTATGACAAGGTTGGATAACAAGTACATGTATATCAAGATGATAAGCATCTTAGAAATGCCTGAAGGTTGTTATTACGACTGTGAGGTGAGAGTGAGAAAATGATCTCTAAGATAGCTACCTTTGTCATGGCTATTACTATTTCATTGGTATGTATAAAGCGTTTCTGGAAAATTAATGTATGATTTACTAAGCAACCAGTTTCTATGAACCATCTCATTCCATTCAGCATGTAATTCATATTTAAACATCTTTTTCCTTCTCTTTATTTTTGTATTGTTTCTCAATGACAAATATTTTTACAGCTTGGATAAACATCCAGGGTCCTTAAATTAATGTTTGCTTATATTTTCTATTTAGTTTATGTACTGAATGTATGACTATATCTGTTTCTACGTTAGGTGCATGCCAAGTACCACATATTATTTTTTCTGCTTTCAGAAACATGATTTATTCATTGATTGATGAATAACCCAACATTATCAGTAGTAGCAGATAAGAACTGGAAGATCATTTAATGATTCTGCGATTCTGAAAACAAAATAAATAATTTTTAAAAATTCTTACACTCTTAGTAAATTCTTGATACAAAATGATTGAATGTAACTGAAAAACTTCATTGTTGTTAATAGGAATGACAGCAAACTTAAAATTCAGTACAGGGAAAACTGTACAAAGGGAAGGAAGGCAGTGTATTCTACCAAAAAGAAAAAAAAAGGAAAAAAAAAAAAGATAATTTAAAAAACAAGAAAATATTTTTAAAAATAAAAACTAGACCAAAATGGAATCTCTTTCCTATTTAAAACCTAGACATATTGAAATTCTTTGAAAATAATCAAGGATGTGGTTTTGTGTATACAAATTATGTTGGAGTTTATGGTGGGCCGGTTCCTTTGAAATTCACCTTATTCTGTACTACATTTAGTTGAAACACCCTTGGGAAACACACTGTTAATAAATAGGCTACAGTAGAGGTCATATTTAAGCATCTCTGAATGTAACATTAAAACCAGATTTTGTTCAGCATGTCTCTGGGAGATTGGGTTCAGACAACCATATTTAACTGACATTAATAGAACTCTTTTCTATCAATTTTGTTTTCAAATCTATCAATCCTAAACATTGCAATACTCTGGCAGCAGGGTCCATAATTTAATCTTGCATTATTTCAAGTATTTTGAATGTTCCTATGACTAGATATTCTCTTGTGGGGTTTTTTTAATGACAAATACTGAAAAATCATCTCTTATTCATAATCTGTACCATTCCAATCACAATTCTATAGGCCCTTCTCATAGCTCCCCTTAGTCATAACTTTTTCAAACTAAAGACCTCCCCAGCTGCTTAAGCTTTCTCCATACAGAGACCAATATCCAAAAACGGGGAGAGAAGAGGATGGATACCATTCATGTTTTAAATGAAGATTGAAATTAGAACAGACATAAAACCAGTCACAATGGGAAGAATGACCTTATTACAAAGAACCACACAGAAATCACAACATTTGAGCATTCTGGAAGACTGCCCATCTGATTTACTTTCTCTGAGACTTTTGTAATCCAGCTAAGTACATTTAAGTTGGGATGATCAGAAAGGAATTCATTATTCAAGTTTTGGTTTTATAATGCAGTGCAATGAAGTCTCCTACTTGTTCCAGAGCCTTTGTTAATAATTCTAATATTGTTTTTGTTTTGTTTTATCTCTTCTAAGTACAGAACTGTCCTAGTTTCAAAGACCGGTATTTGCTAAAGAAGGCAGAAGCCTCCTTTAGAATAGGAGAATGTAACCCCCTTCCCTCCGAATTGGCAAAAGTTTGAAATCAAGGGCCTTTCAGGCAGTGGTATGAGAAAAGAGGAATAACAGTCCTTTACTATATATATATATAATGAGGCAGGCAAAACAACAACAACAATGGTAACCACAACAAATAAGAACA
>VYZT01033828.1:341-13963 GCA_013400735.1 Pomatostomus ruficeps | reverse complement strand
TGTCGTTTTACACCCCCCCCCCCTCACCACCCCAGCAGCTAGAATGGGGAAAAATTCCAACACAGAGAGCTAAACAAAAAAAGTATCCAGAACCCTGACAAGAACATACTTCTGGACAACAATCCACAGATCATGAACATCATTTCACATCTATGTAGATTCCAATATCACCAATATTCCTGGCGGGACAATAGCTATTTTAGAGTTTGGTACTCAATAGGAATGCATCTACATGGTACAAAACAAGACATTAAGCTCCACAGGTTAATGGAAATCCAACACAAGAAATACCAGTGCTGTGATACCACATAAAGACCAGTTGCCAGTGTTATATGTATCATATTTGTATACCCTAGCTTGGTCACAGAAGTAATAGCAGGAATAGGAGTAGGCCCTAGAACCAGACTTAAAATTTTAGGTCTAAAGTTGAAACTTTTGCTGTGTTTTGAGAAGCCTCTGAACAGCACTGGCTTTGACTTATATGAAGTTAGCAGCTATATATTCTGTAGTCTTGGCTATGGAAGTCTCTCCTAATTAGACCTTTTCAGGTATAATCCCACTGAACTCTCTTTTTACTAATGAAAAATGAACCAGCAACACTCCTTGTTTGGGGTTTGCTTGTATGTTTCTAAAATACATGAAGCTGAGGAGGAAATGGAGCACCCACTTTTTAACCAGGCAAAGAAAAAGCATTACCAATAAGGAAGGAAGGAAAATATTTTTAAAGTTAGCAAAAGTTGGTTGACTGAATTTAAAAAATGTACTTGCAATGAAGGGTTTTTAATTTGTTTGAATTTTGCTTATTTATTTATTGTATTATTAATTTGTATTGTTTTATTAAATAAGAAATTTCATCAGAGCAGTGGTGCCTCCTTTGTTGGCAACTGGCTCTACAAATACCATAAAAGCAAATTTCTCAGGGCAGATTTAAGAAACATCAGGTTCACCTAAGTTTCCTGCAATTTTTTGTAATGAGACAAAGTAGCTGTAAAAGGAGGGATTTGGTCCTGCTCTTATTTTTCATTTTATATTTTGAATGGAGAAAAGTGATCCTAGAGGAGAAAAGTGATCCTAGAAGACTAAGGAATTGCTTAAATAACAACAGAGTATTATAAAGCATGAAAAATGTAAACTGAAGGAATATGTTTCCATACAGGGAAAACTTCCTATGGAATACTGTGGTGCAAGTAATTAGAATTATTGGGTTTATGTAAAATCTTTATTTATATTTATGCACATACACAATTGTTGCGGTGTGCTGTGGCCAGGTCTTGGTTTTTCTTATGGCCAGGCATTGCTGTCTCCCCCCTCACCCCCCCGGTATCTGGTTTCCCTCCCGGAGGGCTCTGTATTTCGCAATCCTATATAAAGCCCACCAAATTCAAACCCCGCACCCCTTCCCCATAGGCTGTTGTATCCTCCCCCGCCCCCTTGTGTTGGTGTATATGTGACTGTAACACGCCGTGCCAGCGCTTCCCTGGTGCGATTCTGGTGCCCAAATAAACCATCTGGGGAGCCCCTCCGCTTGTCTCTCCTTTCTCGGTGCATCTGGAACACCAGTGGACTAGGTGAAACCTTGCTGGACCTTCACCAGCCCTCCCACAGCCCCGAAGCAGCCCAGCAGCCCCTGAAACCGCGGGCGGACGCCTGGTGCTCCCGCCGGTGGCATAGCGGCACACAATTATTTATAATTATAGAAAACACTGATAGGTATATAGTTTATAATTATATTGAATATAATACAATATAAATATGTTTCTATTATGTACTTATAATTGTGAACACTATTATACTGTAATATTGAATTTTTGTACAAAAAGTCAGAATATTCAGAAGTTTGTCAGCATTTAAATAATGTGCTTTATTAGTATGCTTAAATAATATACTTTACTAGATCCTGTTTATTACTCTGAATGCATGTTAAAAAACTTCTAAATTCTTGGCCAAAGTGTGTTTTTAAAGGCATATTTTGAGGGCAATATTAGTTCTGTCACAGTATGAGCTGCAGGATTTTGGTTTTACAGAGTATACTGTAAAAAGCTCTTGGACTTTCATAGTATATACTGCCAATGGTTTTCACCCTGAGGATTTAATAGCTCTGTGTGGCATTTATGGTCTTTTTACATCAATTTCTTGATACATAGGGTTTATTCTGTGTATTGCAGACTCAGTGGTAGAGTTTATTGCAGCCATCATTTTACACATCCTTGAAATGTTTCAGCTCCTTCTTAAGTACGATAAGAAAATGTATATTTAATGTATATATCTAATTCCTGCCATGGGTTTGCTTGACACAGCCAGATGTAAAAGATGTTCTGCAATAGTATATTTGAGCTCTGCAATCAAATTAATTTGTTAATGATGATAACAGAAATATATATAATGTATGGAGTCGTGCTTTCTTACTCTTGAGAATAAATTACCTATTAAAATATTAACTGCTGAGACAATATATTGATGTGAAATGCTGATTACTAAGGTATCTCAACAATACTGTTGACACATTGGTCCATAGTCACAATTGCTGCAAAACCACATATTTTCTTAAGCAATCCGAACATAAAACTTCCCCCTATCTGTTTTGGTGATTATAGAACTCAATTAATATCCAGTGTCTTCTTTAGAAGGAAATAACTCAGGATGTTCCAGGGTGGTTTTTGTTTGGTTTTTTTTTTTTCCAAAATAATAAAATCAATTATAGCGGCTATCATTCTTAAAAAATAATTTCCTGTCAAATTTAATTTGAAAACCAAATAATTTTAACCCATGCATTTCTTACGTAGCTTTAAATTTTTAACATCTAATTTTTAATCTTGGGTGGGTTTTTTAATAAAAAATAGTGATCTTTTCCTAATATATGCTTTTACATGTGAATGCAAGGCATCAAAATTCAAAATTAAGAGATTTCATCTAGAGAAATTAAGATATTCAAAATATATCACTTCACAATCCCATGCAACCTCTTGTCCTTTCTATAGAACAATCTCAACCTTTCTGTAGCCATGCTGGAAGCATTTCTCCTAAGATTGGAAGAGGGAAGCACAACAATATAATTCATTGAATATTATCCCTCAGAATGTTGTCAGTTTGAGACAGCTTATAGGAGATATCCCAAATCTGTACAACAGAGACCTGTCCAAACACTTTTCCAGAAATAATGGGTTTATGTCTGTGAACTGCCTAAGTACACGGAATGAGAGCACTATCAATCTGCCATATGGCTGTGTTGCAGAATGTTGCTACACAAAGATATTTTCAATTCCTTTAATTCTTTTAAGAATTATCACGTGTTAATGTATTTTGGGTGTAACTGAATGTTGTTTTTGCTCTTCTCCATCTTCATTCTAGTAAGAAAAAAACATCAAAACAGATTTTCAATGATTAACGATGATAGAATTTGACTTCCCCATTTTCTTCTTGAATACAAATATGTATTATTAATCTGGAGAGCTGTTGGAGAAAAAGCAGCAATGCATAGAAATACATGGGTGCTGTGATCTGTATCTTGAAACATGGCAGAATTTCTTCTCTGGGGATATGCACCTTTTCCTTAACCAAAAATCTTTTACTGACATGTTGTCTGTATTTCCACAACTACTGCTCAATGTAGCATGTATGTTAAGAGTGTTAAAACTGAGAGTAAAATGACCCTTCTCCTTGCAGGTATTTCAGCAGTCTCTTCTCCAATAATAACTTCTCACAAATTCATTACAACCATGCATTACGAGTTTTATGAAATACTATTACAAATTAATTGCTTAAACATCTTCTTAGTGATTTTCAATTTGTTGATGGATTGTGTCATGAAGCATGTAATTCTTGAAGCAAATAATTTCAAAAATGTTTTTATTCTCTCTTCTTAGGTATCCACATTATGTCTGTGTGGGCGGTTGGGCCCAGCCAAGAGCTAAGCACCCACTTGGTGACTTGCTCAGAGCACTGCCCCCTGAGGGATGGAGGAGAGGAATGGAAAGGCACAAGCTGAAAACCCATGGCTTGAGATTAAGACAGTTTAACAGGTGACAAAGAGTTTCTCAGGCAAGCAAAACAAAACAAGGAATTAATTTGTTTCTTCCCATCAGCAGGCAGTTTAGCCACTTGTTGCAGCACATGGCTTCAGTATGCATAGAGGTTCTGGGGAAGACAAACACAGGAACCATAAATATGCCTCCTCCCTCCACCTTTACTTGAGCTTTTATTTCTCAACACTCTGTCATATGATGGGGATTATACCTTTGTCCAGATGGAGGCTGCTGCCCTGGCTGCGTTCCCTCGCAATTTCTTGTGCGTTTCCAACCTGCTGGCTTAGTGGTGGGATCAGAGTGAGAAAAACACAAAACTTTGACATAAATTTAAGACACAGCACCATAATAGTGCCTCAGACAGAGCAAGCTAACCATGTTAATGACTCAGTCTTCTTGGAGTCCCATTCTACTGTTCACCTAGGTTCCTGCCTGGAAAAATCCTACTTTAAAAAAAAGGTATAGTGAAGACAAATGTAATTATTTTAAGATTTTTGTTTAATTTCTTTTATGCATTTTATCTGTCATGAAGGTATTCGCATAGAAAGAAAATCTGGGTCAACACATCTGTGCCTGTCTTGATACAAAACTCTGTTTCCTTAGAAAGATTCCCTAACAGGTTACTTGTAAATGCATATATTCATACGCACACATATATGCATAAATATGAATAAATGTACATTTATATATACACAATATATCTATATCTTTATATAACAAATGTTGTTTGTTTTTACTTGGGGTTTCGGGGGATTATATTTTTCCTTCAGCCAAGTTATACCAGAAGGAGAACAGAAAGCAATTAAGGACCAAAATCGCATACAACATTTTTCATTATTTTCAATATTTTATACTTTATAGAGGTAAGAATTTATAAGAATTAAACAGTTTTGAAGCACATGGACTATCCCAACCTAATTACTTCTCAATATAAATTCTTTTTCTCCCTGTTTTTTAGAGTTAACTGCACTGTAGATGAAGCAAACTTTTTAATTTTATTAGGTGATATAACTAAGCTTTGCAAAATCACCTGACCTAAATTATCCATGGAATAATTGCTAATTGATTTTTCTGCCTCTTGCAATAGTGTGTAATATCTCTACATGGGTTAGAATTTGTAATCCACACATTATTTTGCAAGGAGATGCACTGATTTTGTCAGGTAAACTATGTAGACTATGATGTAATATACATTAATATTGGAAGTTCAGAGACATGGTTCTAGATTCAAGGAAACCCAAATTAATATAATAGAAATTTGTAATCTTCAAGTAGGTTTCAGTGGTAAGCTGCAACAATTTAAAGCTACTGTATAATCTGCTTTAAAATGTTGCAGGTTTTTGTTGTGTAATTGGCTTTTTGTTTTTAAGCAGAGGGACTATAAAGCAGTTGAGATCCAGAATATGTATGTACACAGACTACACATGTGCAGATTTGCACAAAGTGTTCTGTACTGTAGAAAATACAGCTGATCCATATTTACAGCTGAATCTTTATGCTGATAGTCACAAGAAAGCAGACATGCTCAGTACTGTCAAATTTGTATGCTGTAAAGGTTCTGGTTTTGATACAGAATATATGATGTCTTACATTAACCAATAGGGCTTTCTTTGTGTTTGATTCAACCCCTTTGACAGTAAAAGAGAGGTTGAATTTTTAGGCCTATTTCAACCACAAAAGGGAGACATGATCTCTCTGGATACTGGCAGTTCTCAATGCTTACAATTCTTAGACATTTCTTATAGCTTTCAAAATTATTTTCTTTGCTTTCTGTGTTGGTTTTATTCTTTCTCCTTGTCATTTTTTTTAAAATAAGTTTTTGATTTGATGAAAGAAATCCATCATGTTTTTCAGAGTCTGGACAATCTAAAATCACAGATTTTTTGTGTGTTACAAGCAAATAAACACAATGTTATTTGTCTAATCTGATATTTAAGACAAATAGATAAGCAAGATTCACAAACTATTTTACACTAATCTTACACCCACACACATACACTTATATACATATTACTTTGTAATTAGGAACCTTCTGAGGATCATTTTCTCTTTAGGATAAAAGTGCATAAGCTTTCTGTCACATTAGTTGAAAATAATGTAAAAATACAAGAACAGATTTGTGAGAATATGGGCATGAATCTATTCTTTCTATGTTCTCTCATAAGGGCTGTCTTTCTCAAATGCTTGTCTTTGTGGACATGTCTTATAGGAAGTAACGCTTTGGAGTCATTAATGTCTTTTTTGCAGTTTTAAAGTAAGGGCCATACTATTAAGTTCACAAAAATCTATAAACTGATAGATCTAAATGGGGCACAAGCAGTCACATGGTTGTGTTTATAGAAAGCTGAAAATAGCTCCTTTTAATAAATTTGGTTATGTTAAATAACTTTATGGATCTATAAATATGAAGCAACAAGTAAATTTTGCAGTAGTCACCAAGTGACTGTTGTGTTTTGAGCTCTGACTTTATATTAACTTCTTAAAAATGTACATGCTTAACTATCTTAGCTATCTTTAAAAAAAAAAAACAAATTCCATTTGATTATTGAAAATATCACTTTTTGAATTTTGCATTTGTCTAAAATTAATAAAATTAGGCTCAGACACTGAAATAATTTCTGTGGCTTGTAATTGATTCCCTGTTCATTCCACTTACATCTATAATTTTTTTAAACTTTACGACAGACATCTGCAAGATAATAGCTGGGTGTTCATTCTAAGGTAGTCTGCTTAAAGTACAAATCTGAGCTGAGTCATTGAAATCATCATATTAATTTACAAAATTATTCTCTTGGAACATAACATTGGGATAAGTTACAGCAAACTAGCCTGCTCACATATTAACTATGCTTACACTTTAGAGATGGGTGAAGAGGCAGATACAAATGGGGTTTATATTACCATTTGGGGTTCACTGATGGCAAATCTTTTGAGCTTCTCTAATCAGATTTCGCCACCATATGGAAAGCCTCAGTTTTATCCTGTGGTAATCTGACCTTCTTTCACCAAATCTCTAGTGAATATAAATAGAAATTGAATAAGTGTCATGTGGTTTTAGATCCAAAATAGAACAGGGTCTGACTAATGCTGAAATTTTACTTTTTTGCTAATAGGTACAGCATTGCAATTGTTACAGCAAAATCAATGGAGAAAAGTTTACTTGAATTCCAGTCTAGGAAATCTAACAACCCATATTTCCCAGAATAGAACACAAGGTCTCTTGGCTGTCAGAAGATTTCTTATGAGGAAAAAGTACTAATCTCACTGATTCCTTTCCAGGGACAAAATCTGGGCTTACATATAGGTGTGAGAGTCTCACCCAAATCCCTGACAATTTTCCTGATGCTTTCCTGTGTGGGTATTGACAATTCACCATGTACTGCCATGGTCTGATCAGAAGACATAGTAACACCCAGGGTAATAAGGGAAGGAATATCAGTTCTCAGCTGCTCTTACATCTCTCAACTGAAAGTTTAGGCTCAGCCAGATACTAATGAACAGGGAACAAATGTACTGCAGTGAAAGACAGAACTAACAATTTCAGATTTCTTGGTCACAACTGTATTCTATTAAAACTTCCTTTTGCTTTGTAAAGCTGGTAGGGAAAATACTATTTTAGAATTTGTTCTAACCCATACAGAAATACTGACTGAGAAACTACAGATATAACGTGAGTTGAATAAAAAGTACTTAAAGGTGAATACTGATTAATTCTCTAAGGAATTGATGGTAGAAGAAAAGAAGAAGAGTAAAGATAATGCAATTCAGAAAATCCAACATGGGCAACTCAGGGAACTAAGAGACAAGGTGCTTCAGAGAGAGAGAGAGAGAGAGATTGCAATGTATAAAGAAATGTGAGAGAACTGGCAGTAATGGAAGAGCTGAGATTATACTCATAATGGCAGAATATAACATTCCACAGGTAAGATAGGAAGCCTATTAAGAAAGCAATACAGGACCAGAAATTCTTCAGTGATGTGAAAATAAATATTAGATAAATAAATCAAAATTGGAAACAAAGCTAGATTTCCAAGAATACACCTAAAGGATAGAAAAAACAGTTGGGGTAAAATCAGGGAAACTAAGGTGAAAAAAAGACTTTCCATTAACAAAGAACAGAAGAGCTCCACAAGGAGGATATTAAAAATAAGAAAAAAAAGAAGCAAGCATACATAACAAACTTTAGATTAGGTAAAGACAAGTTTGTTTCTTTGCTTTAAAAAACCCAAATAAATAAATAAGCCCCCCCCCCCTTGTTTTAACTATACGTATAAAGAAATAAAATTTATTAATTGTTATACGGGGAAAAAAAAGAAAAAACACACTATAATGTATCTTTTATAAAGTAGAGTGGGTAAATTCAATATGTGCATCTTGACTAAATTAATCTTTTTACATAAGGAATTAATTTTACAAAATGTCTAGACTCCTGAAAAATAATGTTTTGGAGTTCTGGTATCCAAAGTTCTAATAGGAATAAGCTTAACATCGAACCTGAAAAAATAAGTTGAATAAAAGTAAGAAAAAAAAGTAAGAACCCAGAGCATTGCAGTTATGTTAGTCTAACTCAAATTTCTGGCAGGATTCTGTAAAAAAAAAAAAAAATTATTAAGAAATCAATTTATAAGTACCTGAAAGATAATAAGGTGATAAAAAAGGACAGCATGAGTTTGTCAAGAACTGATCATGTCAAACTAATCTAATTTCTTTCCCTGACAGTCTAACAGGCCAAGTGAATAAAGAAGAAGCAAGAGGTTAGGTACAGCTTGACTTTATTATCTTTCTTTGCCACTGTCATGCACGACATTTTATAAGCAAGGTAAGAAAATGCAGTTAAGGTATAATCACCCACTTAAAACTTACTCTGGAGAAGTACTTATTAAAAGGCTTACCTAACCTAGGAGGGTGTTTCAAGTGTCATTCCTCATGGATCTGCCTACCCTGTCTTGTTTTCATTAATAGTTGGAATGGATGAAATATGCAAAGAGATTCAGAGAATCACAGAATCAATCAGGTTGAAAAAGAGTTCTGAGATCGAGTCCAACCAATGACCCAACACCACCCTGTCAACTAGACCATGGCACTGAGTGCCACATCCAGTCTTTTCTTAAACCCCTCCATCACCTTCCTGGACAGCCCAGACTCCAATATCTTATCATGCCTTCTATGAAGAAATTCCTCCTAATGTCCGACCTAAATCTCCCCTGGTTCAGTTTAAAACTGCATCTTCTTGCCCTGTCACTGGTTCCCTGGGAGAAGAGACTGACCCCCACCTGGCTACAACCTCCTCTCAGGTAGTTATAGGGAGTGATAAGGTCACCCCTGAGTCNTAGGGAGTGATAAGGTCCCCCCTGAGTCTCCTTTTCTCCCCAGCTGCCTCAGGCACTCCTCATAGGATTTCTGCTCCACACCCTTCACCAGCTCCACTGCCCTTCTCTGGACACATTCCAGAACTTCAACATCCATCCTGAATTGATTACATCATAGTAGAAGAGATGGAAGTCATTTTGAAGGACAGTTTAAGACTATAATGTAATTTGACAAATTCCTACAAAATTCAAAAAATTTCAATTTAGAAAATTTCAAGTTTAATTTTACTTTTAAATGTGCACAAAACTCATTGTTTAACTGTCTACTCTGAGTGAGTTGACATTCAGAGAATTTCAGAGAATACAGAGAAATGCAGTGATTATACCAAACCCTAAGGTGCTAATGAGGACTAGCTGACTAGGGGATTTTTTGGTTTTTTTTACAGCAAACATGGATCTTGGCCTTATAATAGATTTGAAACCAATTATGAGTCAGTTATGTGAAACAGAAAGCAGAAGCCTAATTCTGGAACACATTAAGATAGTGTTTAATGTTAAGACATTATGGTGGTAACAATTCTTCCTCTTTGCAACACAGGGGAAGCACTGGCTGGAATCCTTCCGCTTCTTAACACCCAGAGACAGTAATGCACAAAATAACATTCAGAGGGGAGACCTTCGATCTCCTGCTAATTGGTTGTCTTGAGTTCTTTATAGTATGTATCATGACTTGATAGATTTAAGAATATCAGTTCTAGTAGGATATTTGTAAAAATTTTGTCTAGACAATAATATTGGTGCATTTCTGTGAAGCTAGAAAATATTTCTCCCAGTTAGGGTGACTAACTTGAGATTCCACAAACTCACAGTAGACAGTGAGACAATGTGTTTTGCGCATATTGAAAAGTAAAGCTGCATACAGGACACATGCTGATCCAGAAAGACCTCCCAGCTTATGAAGCCAGAGAAAATGAAATCTAACTTCTCCCATTTCTTGGTGGTATCATTCATATTCTCACTTACAACTTAAGTTGCAGAATAAATAGGGGAGTGAGAGCATTACTGTAGAGTATTAAAAAGCTGTAGTGCCCAGACATGCTTATTTCACTCCAGCTGTTTAAAGGACTGGCTGTGCATTTGCATGACATTCTTTAAAAGCTAAAATAACTATAATCAATCTATGCATTCAGTGTACTTTGTAATACCTCATTTGCTATGTTGCACTTATATTCCAATAAAGAAGTTTATAAATTTTCAAGCAATTCTACTGCATTTTAAGCAGTAAGTCCATCCTGGGAATTGAAGAGACACTCAAATTCTAGAGCTCAACTGACAAGGCAAATCCAAGGCATACCATCATTTGAATGGCTTATTAAACTTAAATCATAACCAATTAGTAAGGATTGTACTGTTCCCCTCCCTCATTGGTAAATACTCATTTATTTTCTTGTCTCATTTACTTTCTTATATATCATTATTAATAAGCTTTCTCTCCTGCATAGAGCATCATGACTGCAAAAGCAGATTAAAGGAAACAAAGAAGTTCTTGTAGATTACACATACTGACATTTAAGGTATTATAAAATTTTATTCTCTGGGGCTCTGGCCTTGCACTGTGTTGTATAGCAGAAAGGGTACAAAACCTACACACTTTCCAGTGTGTACAGGAAGGAAGATGCAGGATGGAGAAAAATTCTACAGGGACCAAAATCATGCCTGCTTTCTGGAAAACTTAAAGTTTTGTCCTCACACACAGCTAGAAAAAGTAAAGGGCATGCATGCTGAGAATTGAAAGAGCAAATGGTATTTGACAGGGAGAAAAAAACAGGAAAAAAAATAGTAGCTTGTTGTTTAAATTGGTAGTCTGTGTTCCACACTGCAGAAAAAAAGTGTCACTCTATTTGTTCTTTGAAGACATCTGCTGCTGCATGTTGAGAATAAACATGCAGTGGTGCCGAAAGCTATCATGTAACAAGGACATGCATTAATTCTGATATTCCTTCTTAACATGTCTTGAATCTGGAGCAAAAACACAGACTTTGATGTAATTTTATTTGCTTTGAGGTCTGGCCTCCACAATCTGCTTTGGACGTGGGGTTCCTCCAAGGCTTGGCAGACCTGTATGAATAAATGTCTAAGGCATCAAGGTTGTTGGAAATGGTACTGGATGCCTATGCATATGCCTATGCCTAAGTAACTGAATCAGGCCAAATTTTTTTCTGGGATTCACCTTTCTTGTACCAACAAGGGAAAAGGTTTCCTGGATGAGGCAATGCTCTCAAGAGTGTAGTGTGTTTACTACAGTGGTACTGTGCAGGGCCAGGAGTTGGACTCAATGATCTTTGTGGGTCCCTTCCAACTCAGCATATTATATAATTAATTTCGAGCCATATCAGTGTCTGAACTTTTGTGACAAATTAGGCTCTTATATGAGAGTTAAATAGAAAAGTTCTGTCAAGAAGGCTGTTTTTTGAAAATAGGGATTATTGAGTATGGAATAGAATATTTCACGATTATGCAAATTTGCCTATTATCTTCATTGAGAAAATACACTGTTTTGATAGGAAGGTATTCCATTTAAATTCCATTCATGTATAATTATTTTAAAAACAGATCCCCTTCAGTTTAAAAACTTTTTTCTTCTGTGCTTCTGATTTTCAGTATAAATTGCTTCATTTTCTGGCACCATTTACATCACAATATTAATGCATCCTGAGTGTTATAAATAGTGTGAACCACAGGGAAATGATGATAAATGTTAGCTTACTGTTTAGCTTAACTAATGTAGAATAAACTTCTGTCAACATCTCACTATGGATAATAGCTAATGAGTTTTCTATCTTATGCTGCAACTTAATTGCATAGAGTTGTTCTCTTTGAAAGCTTGCTATCTAATGCAGTTACATGGGGGAAAAAAAGAAAAGAAAAAAGACTAAACGTCTAAATCGCCTGAAAGTTATCAGCAAAGGCTATAATTACAACATAAAAAATTTAAAAAGCAAACACCCAAGAAGAATAAAAACCCTAATATTCTACTATATTTTCTGTAGAAATCACTGTTTTAATTTAAATGTATCTTACCCGTTCAAATGGGATATTGTTTTAAGTGTACAAAAGTATTGCAAGCCACCAGGTCTGGTGCATTGCAAAACTTTGGTTTGAATTGAAAAGTCTATTATCAGCTTTATATAATAAATTTAACATTATTTCATGTAACATTTGATTTCATTTGATTCATTTGCTTGAGTCCCAATTCTGCCCTCACATACTATCTACAAGGTACATTTAAAGATCATGAGACTTAATAGTTCACTGTTCATATGAGATTTGTGGATAATTAAAAAAAAAAAAGAAAAAAGAGAAGATGAGTGTTAAGATGTTTTCAGCTCTCTTCAGATAATCTTAGACAGTAATCTTTACTTTGTGTATACTGAAACAAAGTTAAACACCACCTTCTGATGTACATGAAAAAAATCTGAGACTATTTTTTCTTCTCAAGAAGAAACACTCCAGTAATCTAACTGAAGTTATCTGCAATACTAAGAGTCTATTTCTATCAGAATTCATTTGTACACAGGAGGCAAGTGTTCCACATTCTGCACTAAGAGTACAAAGATGTCGAGGAAAATAAGCCTTCCTCCCTTTTCCAAATGTGGGAGTGAAAACTTTTTGTTCCAGAATATCTTTCTATAAGGAAAGATGGAAGAAAATGGATGTTGTCTCAGTTCCTTAAAAGTGTATAACTTTAAACAGCAGAACCTCAGAACAATCTTGAAGAACAACTTGTCTGTATCACTTCATTCTTGCAATGCCCTTCTCTCTGTCTGTACATCTTGAAGAGACCCTAGTGCATGATCTAGCTGGGAAGAGGGAGTAAGGGAAAATAGCTGGCATCACACAAAGCAAAGATTAAAAACTCCTTCAATAGCAGCCTCAGCCTGAGAAATCTGAGAAAATGTCTGATTTTTTTAATGCCACATCAACAAGGACATGTCAAGGCAGTTTGTGTGGAAGGGTGGCAGGAAGGTCCCTGAAACTCAGCCAGCTTGATCAGGGAGCAGGGGAACAACCTGACAGAAGTCCATATCCTGTGTAAACTCTGCACATGCCACGACTGATGCAGCTTCTCAGACAGAGCTATGATGGGAATATGCTGTCACCCAGGTGCTGGGCTGCATGGTGTACCCTGCTCGTGTGCCAGTACCAGATGGCAACAGTGAGCACAACAGTGAACACAACAACCGTGAGTACAACAGTGAGAACGCCTGCGTGAACTGTGCCCAGGAAGAAA
>VYZT01033825.1:221337-269557 GCA_013400735.1 Pomatostomus ruficeps | reverse complement strand
CAGCAGCACACCTGGGAGGGGGGTGCCAAGGTGGCTGCCCCAGCTGGGGACCCACTAACCTAGGGCACCTGTGCACCCATAAAAGCTCACGCCTACACCTTCTCTCCCCCTTCCTTTGCTCTCTGCTTCCTTCTGCTCCTTTGTGGGGAGTGCAGATGGCTACATTTTTAGGGCTAATACAAATCTATGTATTTTTAAACTTCGAATCCTGGAATTTGGATGTTTGGTGGTCTGGGTTTTTTGTTTTTTTTTTTTAAGATGTTTATATTTTAGTCTAAAGGTTTGGACTAAAGAGAAAAAGGCTGAAAATGTGTCCTGAGGTGAATATTTGAAGGAAGTGTTTTGAGCATCACCAAACACAGGGGGGGTTCTTTTTTAAGTCTTGTGGTTTCTTTTCTCCTCTGCTTTATCTTTGCCATCCTGGTCTGTAGCTGCTCATGGTGGTTGCACACCACCTGAAGTCTGCAGTCCCAAGAAAGCCTTTAGAAATCTGGGAATAATTGTGTCCTTCAGCTAAAAAACAGTGTTTCCTTGCCTAGGGTTTTAGCACCCTCTTCTTGGGGTAGTGGTGTTGGTCTTTTCTCACAGCTCCGGCTCTCTTGTGATATCTGCTGCTGTGACAGATAGGGGCTGAGCTGCCCCAGTGCTGGTGGTGTGGGTGTTATGGAGGGGCTTTGACAGAGTTCACTGTGAGCATTCCTGTCCTCCAGCAAGTGGGGATGTTTGTATGCTGGAGTCCATTGGGGCTGCCGGGAACTGGAACTGTGCTGGGTACCATGCTGAGTGCCGTTCAAACCCAGCAAAAATGGGGAAAACAAACAAGTCTCCTTTGGGCTGCAAATATTTAGATTATTTCCAGTAGCCAGTTAGTGCTGGGGGGAGCCCAGAGGATGTGGGGCTGCTGGCTTTTTCCAGGAGCAGAGTGGCTGTTCATGCTGGGAGAAAGGGGCTTGGGGGGCTGGCAGTGCCACCAAGGGGGTGCTCTCTGCTGCCCTCCCCAGTGAGCCAAATGCCACGTGGTTTATTCAGGGCCATGGTGAAATGCCCCAGTTTGGCCCCTGGTTGTTTTTCTGTCTCTCCGTGACATCTGGTGCATTGCTGTGAGTTCCCAGAAAGAGGCCCTGATGGAGGATGTCAGGGTAGGAAGAAAGGAGCTGACCTTGCTATTAAAAGGCAACAGAAATGGAAATGTTTCAGGCTGTTTCTACCAGACATGCCTGGGAAGAAAATCTCCTTGCTCTGTTCCATCAGGCTCTCGTGGGCAGCTTTTCTCTGCTAATTGTTCACTTGATACTACACTGGAGATGCTTAATTTATCCTTGTCCCCATTGCTGTGCCTGAAAAGATCTTGTGGAGTTTCAGAGGGATTTAAGTCCTACTGATCCCTCATGACTTTGTGTGTTTCTGGTCTTATAGTGACACCAACAGCCCTGATGCTCTTGGATTAAAGATGTTGGTCTCAAATGGGAAGAGTTTGGGCCCCGATCCTGCTTTGAGTCCTAAGCAATCTTGTTGAATCCAGCTCAGCAACCCCAGCAACATCTCTTTAAAGAGGGAATTTCTTGCAAATCTCTGATCTGTGCTCTGGGCAGGGTCCTATGGAGGAAGGAAACCTTGCCATTGTATGGCTGTTCCTCGTGATGTGGGAGAAGTCGAGTAATTATTGAGATTAGTGAGAATAAGCTTTGCTTACAGTTTGAGATGGATGAATGTTTTAAACCCTCTTGGCTTTTCGGCTGAAATCAAATGTGGCATCAGTGTAACATCTGTATCCATTATCTGGGGAGTGGAAGACTAACCTTTCTTGATGCAAGGTGTGAACTTGATTTAAAAGGGCTTTCCTTCAGTTTTGTTCCCCAGTGCTGAGCCATCCTGCTGGGTGATACTGTGGGGAGCAGGGGCTACTCTGCTGCCTGGAAGGGAAGGGGAGAAGGGAGGACAGTGCGACAGGCTGTGCTGGATATTTGGAGAATGACAAGAGCAGTGCATGTGAAATGTGACTGGGGGTCGGTCTGAGTGCTAGAGGACACTGTGGTATGGTGACAGCACGGTGACAACAGGCAGCCATTGGAATTGAGATGTACAGATAGCCCCTGCTGGCCATAGAGCAATCGTCTCCCTGCTTCAGTCTCCTCTGAGCTCTTGTCCGCTGAGCCATGGCAGACAGCCTATCTCCAAAACCCCAACAGTACATCAGCAGCAAAGGCATAAATCATCCCAGGTGCCACCTACCTGTGCCCCAGCATGTGGTGCACAATGCTCTGGCTCTGTCCTGGGAAGTGCAGGGCCCAGAGTGAGCTGACAGCCAGCACTCACCCAGAGTGTGGGTGGTGCAGGGGGCTTGGTAGCAGCCACCAGATCCAAGGATTTAAATGAGTAAGGCCAGGAGCCCAGGCAGCTGCTCTTGACTTCAGCCACAGTGCTTCCGTCGTTCAATGATTTCCAGCCACTGCCTGTGGAGATGACAGTGGTGCTGCCAACAGCTGTCTCACCAGGACTATAGCAGTGGGTAGCATCAATGAAGCAGCTTCCAGAAGCCATGGGCACAGAACAGGCTTTTTGAACTCTGCCTTCAAATGCTTTTTGATGATGAAAGTGGCTTTTGTGAAATACCATCACGAACTCTCTGGTGTTCAGCATGGGTAGGTACTGCCTGGGGTAGTGGCCTGTGCTGCTGTGGCAGTGGCCAAAGTTGGGGAGTGAGGTCAGTGCACTGCAAATGGAGAAGACTGATGTGCCCAGTGTAGGAGCTCAGGGGTGGGCTCTTCTGTAGGGTTCCTCCATCTTCAGTGCAATTAATCTCTACTGGGGTGAAAGCATCAGCTTCATCACTGTTTTCACTTGGTACAAGGTTCTTGGTCTGTTCTTACTGTCCTTAACAATGACAAATCCCTGAGCAGAAGAGCACCTAATGATTTTGTTTTCCATTCCACAGAGAGGCGAGATGGCATTTAAGAGAGCCCAGGAGCCTTTCACTGCCTCAGGGGCCTGGCGTAGGGCTTCTTGGAATAAATCAGCCTGGCATATCTCTGCCTGTCCTTGCAAAGTGAACCCCATGTGTGTTGGAAGGAAGTTCTGTTTGCTGGGCCAGAAAAGGTGGAACACAACCTGAGAGCAGGGCAGGAGACCAGCTCACCTGCCACACTCAGGCAAGTGGCACGTGAAGGGGCAGAGCTGCATCCCTCGAAGCCCCGCACATATGAGCCACTCGCAGTGTGTGTTGCTCCAGCCCTGCACAGGCAGCAGTCAGGTTGATGTGTGGATGCGACGTCTGTAACTAGAGAGTCTCCAGGAAGGCCTTCTCCTCTTCAGAGACTAAGAGACCTGATGCTGGGAGGCAGAGCACATTGCCTTTACTATTGTGGGCTCTTAAGACCTGCTGGAGCATCTGGTTGAGCCACTGTTGGGAACAGGATATGGCAGCAGGGGATGTTGGAGCTGCTCCACCAGCCGGTTCCTGTGCTGTGTGGATGTGTAATGCACACCAGCACGGTAAATACTGTGCAGAGTGTGTGACTGTGGATGCAGTATTTATTTAGGTGTTGAAGGTGAAATGAATCTCTACCATTTCCCTCCGGGCTGAATCTTTACCTGCTCTCCCAGCTGAAAGCCAACACTGCTTCTCTGCACCATGGGAACCTCCTCCCGGCTCAGCAGGATGTTTCCTGGATTTCGGGAGCAAAGCCCTTTTCCCCTTCACACCCTCTAACACCATCGCCTCACTCCCCCTTACCTCTCTCCTCGCTCACTTTTGCCTTCATTTCCAAAGGCTGGCAGGGCTGCCATTGCTCTGCCTCTTTCCCTTGTTTTTCCCAACTGTTTTGGAGCCCAGTGGGTGGCTTGGGACAGAAACCTGCCCAGCTCATGAAAGCCATAGAAACACTTCCTATGGGACTGATAAAAGCAGGGTGGTGTTTTCCTTTTTTTTTTTTTTTTTTAACCAGAACCCAAATTAGCCCTTTCCAGTGTAACAGGAACATCACCACCTAGTCATCTCAGCACAGTGACTGCAAATCCTTCTGGATGATGATGCTTGATGCTCTGGAGGAGGCAGCCAGGCTGCTGCTCTTCCCCAGCATGCACAGAGAGCAATGGCACCGGGATGGGTGGAGTTACTGGGAGCATCCTTCAAAGCAATTGCTGATCTCAACCCTTGCCTGCTGAGATGTTCTCAAGGCTCTTAAACAAAACCCATCCTTCATTAGGTAATGTGGCTACACTTTTTCTGGAACTGAGGGTTTTCTTCATAAACCACTTTTTTTTCACCAAACAAAGAGGGAAGAGAAGGGAGGAAGGGAAACCCCCTAGCTCTTGTCTTGGTGGCTTGTCATGCCTGTCTTTAATTGACAGACCTTGTTATTAATGTTTTCCAGCCGCCTCTCATCCAGGGCTCAAACCTCCCTTTTAAAGCCCTGTCATGTTAAAAAGTGACATGTGTTGACTTTGGCCTGGAAGAAACCAGGCCCTGGCTGTAGGTAGGAACTGCATGTGTTTAGTCTGGCTTACATTTTATTTTCCCCTTTCATCAAATTAGTTCAGCTGTATTTTTTTTTCTGAAGGAAAGAAAAGAAAAGAAAAACTGTTTGACAATCTGAGGCTGTGGGTTAGAATTGCAGCATTGTGTTAAAACAACAAAAAATAGCTTACAAATGTGGGCTGTGTCAGGCTGGGTGGAGATGGGGCCACTGGAGCAGGGATGGGAAAAGCTGCTGCAAGTAAACACTGTCTCTGAGGAGGCACACAGATTCCTCCTGCAACCCCACAGCCCTGGCTGCTTGTCTGATTTATTCCAGTTGAGCTTGTTGCATTCAGCCTTTCTAAAATTAGCGCTGTCCTAACTGCACCAGGTTTATTTCACCCCTTTTTTTCGCTCAGCCCAGTCAGCAGTCTGAGTATCCCAGATCTCCATCCTAAAGGTCAGCCAGGGATGTGCTGCAAGCCCATAGAGTGACCACGGGGCTGGACTGGGGATAGAAAGCCAAGGAAATCCCACTTCTTGCCCACTAAACATCTGGAATTAGGGGCTATGTAGCACATTTAATTGGGATAGCAGTTAAGATCCAGAATGCATCCATTCAGAGACAGGATGCTCCTGTCTCTGAATGTGGAGTGGAGGAGTTCCCAGACACTGGGGAGAGCATACCCTGCCCCTGCTGTCCCAGGTTTTTACCTAAACCTTAGTGCCTCACTATGGGAGGCATCTGGTTCCTTCTTCCTGTATTTCCCCAGGTGCTTCAGAGTTAAATGCACCCAAAATGTCCATGGGGTTCATTTAACACACAGGATGTTTCCCCCAACCCCCAGTCACCAAAGACCAGGGAAGCACCAGGCCCTGTTTTGGTGCCAAATGGAAAGAAATAGCTGAAACTTCAAGGAGCTGCTAATGTGCTCATGTCATCATCCTGTCCACACTGAATCCAACCCTGCTCTGCCTCGGGCAGATGAGATGCCAGTCTGGGGCTGGGAACAGTGAGGAGGGAAAAACCCCAGAAGGGGCTGCCAAGAGGTTCCAGGGGGGTAAGGGGAACACCACTCCCATCCCCTCAGGGGCATGGCAGTGGCGTGTCCCCATGCCCACATCAGGGTTCCTTCTGTGGAGCCTGCGGTGCTCAGCACCTGCTGCTTGGTTGATGCCACGTCCATGCAGAGCTGGTGTTGCTTCTGCAAGGAATCACTGCCCTATCACACCCAAACAGCACAAGTGGAAAACAAGCAGAGTAGGATCCTCCTTTTGCTCCAGGGCATGCTGCAGACAACCCATCTTTGCCTCCTAAAAAGTTTTGCAGGTGAGTGCTGGTTTAGCATCTCCTCTCTTAGCAATTCCCATGCATCTCCTTTTTTCCTGCATATTGTGATGGTGTTTCTGTGGGCCCCATGGGATGCCTATCAAGCAGCCCTGTATCCTCAGTGCCCAGCAAAACTGTGCCAGACCCACTATCCTGGCAGTCCCAGGCCCCCCAGCCTGGCTTATCTCCTCATTTTTTGTCTGTATGGGCAAACAAGAAGAGTTCCCATCTGTGATGTTGGCTACCCCAGAGGTGCCATTGCAAACTGGGTGAGCTGAAGGGTTCCTGCCCCCTTGATGGACCCATAAAGAAACAGTTGCACCCAGGGAAGTGTGAAGAGATTTGGCACCAAGACCTCTTCTCCCCAAAGCCACAATCCCTTTCCAAAGGGTCCGTCTGGGCAGCGTGCCCATACACACGAGGACCTGACTCCTCATGGGGGGGCTGAAATATTTTCTAACAGTTACTTTTATAACATTAGTGAAATCAAAGCAAAACGTGTCAAAATTCCCATTAAGACACATTTAACTTCCCTTGTTCCAAGACAAAGTGCCTTTGCCTGGAGGCAGGTTTCAGGTTTGCTGCACGGCCGTGGGAGACTATTGGATTACAGGCAGCACCGAGCCAGAGTTTGCTTTCTTCAGGGTAAAGGCTTTTCCTAATCAGGATCAGTTTAATTCTGTTATCTGAATTATTAGCTTGGCTCTGTGTTTGGCCTGTGCAGGAAGGAGATGAGGGAAAGGAGACTGTTGCTGGAGGAGAGGAGGGGAGAGGGTCTGAGACCCAAAGGGCAGAGTCTCTCCCTGGCTGGGACCTGCTCTTTGCACTACAAAAGCCCTATGTTCATGTTGTAGACAATGATGGATGGTGGAATATGTGAAGGCCTCCAAGGGCTTTGCAGCTCCAGGTTAAGGCTCATTGTCTGGCTCTGCCATAGGTGAGCATCAGCCTGATTTACTGCTGGGGAAACTGAGGCACACAGCAGCAATCAGGAATGTGGAGCTAAGCTGCCCTCACCTGTAGAGATGTAAGACAAATTCTTCATTAAGCGGCGGAGACAGTAAAATCCCTTATTTTCTCCTGGAAAAAACAGCATCTCTGCATCCTGGCTCATGTGTCAGGGGAGAATGTTTGGGGCTTACCACATCCTTGCTTTGAAAAGGATACTTTTTTCCCCTTCCACTTTTTTCTTTCCTTTTTTTTCCTCTCAGGAGTGAGGGTGTGTATGGAGATTTGAAGGGAGCGTTTTCCATGTTGTTCCTCCAATGTCCTCACTCTCTGTGTCACAGGTTCTGTCTACAGTCCCCACTCCCTACTGGATCTGGATGCTTGCGCCTGAGACATACACAGTTACACTGCTTTGAGCCCAGGCTCTCAGGGAGCATTTTGGCTGTTGAACCTGCTCAGGGGGCACCAGGCAGCAGCAGCAGTAACAATCAACATGTTGGGTATTGCTGGTGGCATCATAAGAACAGTGGGATGGGGAATGTTAGTGTGGTGGTGCTGGGAAGGGCTGGCCCTGGATGAAGGATGTGGCCAATGCATCCTGAGTGGCCAGGGAGTGAGGTTTTTGTTATCTGCACCTCTGAATGGGATGAAACCAGGCTGGATCGAGGCATCAAAGAAAAACTGGTGCTCGCTCATGCTGGGAGCTGCTAGCTCTGCTGCCTGAGTGTTCCCATGTGGTTCCTCAATATGAGGGTAAAGTTGCTACTCTGAGGATGATCCCAGTTTTGTTTCACCATGCAATTCAGGGGAGAGGGGAGCCTCACTTCAGCCCATAAGCTGGACACCTGCTTGTCCAAAAATGCACCAAGACACGGAAGATGAGAAAAACCAGGCACAGGTGGTGTGGTCAGGACTGGCCAGGTCATCAAGGCACCATTGGGGTAGCTGAGACTTACAGGAGCATGCAAGGACTCCAGTGCATCTGATTTAGGAGGTAATTTATGAGAGTTTCCCCATCACATAGCAGTGAGACACCTGTGCTTAACAGACTCTCTGCTCTTTGATTACACTCAGGCCATGATTATTCCAAGGTCTGAGCCCAGACAGGAGCGAGGGTGTGTTGGCAGAGCTGTGGAAAGGGATGAGCTGCAAAAGACTTGGGGAGCCCTTAGCAGATCTACCACTGGGTTGTGTCTTACTGGGTTTTTATAAAGTTTCTTTAGCACCCAAGAAGAACAAGAGAGACTGGTGGGTACATGAAGAGTGCCCAACCCATTAGATTTGGGAGCAAAAGAGCTGCTTGCTCCCTTGGGAGTGGGAGCAGGGAGATCCATCACAAAGCAGGGAAGTGATGTGAACAGCACCAGTTCTCATCAGTGATGGGGAACCTGTGACTGGACCCATATTGATCAGCATTTAGGGGTTCCACACAGGGCAGAGCTCATCTCCAAGGGGAATGGAGGCACTGCCATGAAGTTTTCAGCTTTGTTTTTCACTGGCATAATCAATCTTTTGCAAGAGATGCTCTCTGCTCAGCTTTCTGACATTATCTCATCCCCACTGTCAAGTGCAGGCTGAAAAAATGTCCCAGCACTTTAATTTTCAGCTACTTAAACTCTGAACATCTTTGAAGCCTTGGCTCCGTGCTTCCCTTTGCATCCACTTCTCCTTGCCAATGAGAAGCTGTTGCATGGGGAATTCAGCCCCTGTCTGTGATGCCCTGTCCCTGTAAGGTGCTCCTGTCCCCATGGCCTGCTCTGGTCTATCAAGTCTTACAGGTTCCCTGTGTCAGAGATCATCTCTTTCCTCCTAAACCAGAAGCTGATGGTTTCATGTCTGAGTCCAGGAACACAGTGATCCTGGAATTCTCTTTGCTTGGCCTCCTTAACCTGATGGAATCAACAGGCTGGCTCTTTTGCTGGGCCCAAATTTTTTCCAAAGAAGGTCATTCTGTGGGGATACTGCTGCGAGGTGTGCTAGCTTGCATTTGTGATTGTGCTGTGAATTTTAAGATTGTTGAGGGGTTTGAAGTGTGATGCTGACGTGTGGGTTGATGTTGAGAGTCAATGTTACTTTGGGTCACTGCTGGGGGCTTCTGCCAGGGAGCTGCTGGTGTTCAAGACATGTGGTACCAGCTGGGCTGGTGTCAATTCGAACATTTTCTCTAACATCCTCCAGTCCAGTCATGTATTCTGAAGTCCTTTCTCCTCTTCTGGAAAGAGGCCAAGAAGATGGGAGATGGCATGAGCTCACGTCATGGGAGCTTTCACCGTCTGGCATGAGCTGCTGAACCTGGATGACAAGGATGGCACTTCCCAGGGCCATCAGCTGGGACAGCCCAGAGCCACCCTCAGCAGCTGCCCAACGCCTCCCCCACACTTCAGCAGCGTTTCTTCCCCAGGGAGAGTGGTGTCACCTCAAGCCCTGCCTTGCAGCTACTCCTGCTGAGCACAGACTTCGTCTGCAGTTCCTGTCCTGGCGTTTCATGGTGCACTGCCACCCACCCATGGGAAAGGGACCTTCTCCCAGCTGGGGGTGGGCAGAGCTCTGAGCAAGCCCGCTGGGCTGTTGTGCCTCCAAAGCTGGCTGGTGCCGGCCTCTCTCACCCCAGGGTGCCTCACCAAAATAGCTGCTATGGAAGAGGTTTGTTGACCTTTTTCTTTTCCTTTTATTTTTCTTTTTTTCTTCCTGTGCTCAAACTTCCCCAGACCTCCTCAGAAGACCCTGGCATATCATCCTACAGATGTGGCACAGAAGCCTTGGTTGCAAAATATATCCGGCATGGCAGTTGGTAGTGTTGTGCAATCTCCATCAACTTACGGAAACCACTGTGAGATACTATTAAAGAGGGACTCCGGCCCCATCCATCACTCCAGCCGCAGTCACGTGTCCCACTGTCAGGCAGAAGGGCACAGGCAGCACAGGGGCTGTAGGCACCAGGAGAGCTCTCCCTCACAGTGGGTGCTCTCGTACAGGGGTGGATGGGATATGAGCTCTCTTCTGGCGCCCTTTGCTTTTCAGACGCTCTCTGTTGTGTTGCCACCAGTATCCTATCACTAGACATTCTACTTCAGCGTCTGTCACTGCTGCTGGTTTCACATCAGTGGTCAAAATCTGGGTGACTGTGAATGGCCATGGAAAGCTCAACAGTGAAACATGGCAGAGATGATGATTATGGTAGCCCTGAGAGGCCAGACGTGGGATGGAAACAGGAAAGTTGCTGTTCAGATCCCAAGTTTCCTTTTTCTTAACCCAGTAGAGACCTTCCCACTGGCTGTATGGCCCAGCTGTCCCCTGTGCCAGTCAGAGCAGTGTGCTGGGCAGGTGATAGGGCACCTTCCTCCCAGAGATCCATCCTGCCCCTCTGTTCTCTCAGGCTCTTGCTAAATGCCCTCTCAAATAAGTGGGGCCTTGGCTGCAAGGGGGCACTTGTGCAATAACCTGGCTCTCCTGGATTGACAGGAGTATGAGCATGGACTGGCAACCTTCAGTCATGGGCAGACTTGGGTAATGGGCTGCAGCACACAGGTCTCACCGCCTTCACCCATCCCTGTCCTTGGGGCACCTTCCTCACAAAAGCCAAGGGCTGTGGCAGGTATGGCAGAGCACTGGGAAGGGACACAGCGCCGGCGCAAGTGGCCGCCACTTGCTCTTTGCTGCTGAACCCTGCTCAGCATGGCCAGCTCTTAATCACCATGGTTTTATTGCTGGCACCTCCTGGCCCAGCTCACTCTCTCCTCCTGAGCTGCCTCTCACCCTTCTCTCTCTCTCTGCAGGGATATTAAATCACCGAGGTCTGCCCAGGAGAAATTGCTGCTGCTCCATTACCCTGCTGTCAGCATCCGCCGCACTTGTGAGAATCAGGCTCTGTATCAGAAAATAATAAAGGCAATATTATGAGCAGAGGGGAGAGGAGATTAAAAAACCTGTTTAAAGAGCTTTCTGGCCCCCATGCTGTTTATTGCACTTCGTGACTTTGGGTTATTTTTGTTGTCACTGAAGTTGGACTTTTAATTTTCCTCTGATCATCAGGTGTCTGGTTTGTAATTTCCCTATGGCTCCAAGGATTAAAATAGGCTGTTTTTAAAAATACCTCTTGCTCCCCAAGATCAGCTAGTGATACTTTCTTTGCTAGTTGGAGTGCTAATTAAATCCTTTATTTCGTCCAACCACAGATGTGGCGTGCACTGAGTCCAGCCCCAGGGCTGAGCCAGACTCACAGTGGCAGCAACAGAGCTGCTTGGGGAGGAGTTTGTGCCCCAGTGCTTGGCTAGTTATGTTGTCCTTTTCTCCTTGGGATCTTGCTGCCACTCTCATGTTTATCCAGGACTTTTTTTTCCTTTTTTTTTTTTTTTTTTGACATGATTTACTTTCCAGGGTGTTTTGGTCAATTTTCACCCTTAATGCCTTTGACTAATGAGCCTGTTGAATTTCACAGAATGGTTTTCATGCACTGACACATTTGTGCTCTGGGTTGGCAGCGCTATAAAGCGAAGGAATTTAAGTCCTGCAGCCAAAACTGCCATCTCCTTCACCCTCATGCCAAGTGCTTTATCTGTGATAGGATTTTTTTGATGGTGGTGGTGGTGGTTTTGTAATTAATGAATAACTGTATGCATAAATCCCGTGAGCTGCAAAGCAATGCTGGTGATGGTTATTGGGACTGTGAGGCTGTCTGGGCATGTGGCAGCCCTGCTCCTGGAGAGCATGAGGTGTCCAGCACAGACATGTGGCTGCTGCTGGGTGCTGCCTGCCTTGATGGCAGTGCCCATCTCTGCACTGCTGGGTTTGTGTTGTACTTTCCCAGCCAAGGGGGTCAAGGCTACCTGGGGAGGTTTAACGCATTTTATTGTAATGCAAGTCTGTGGCAAGGCTGGAGAGTTTCACTGATGTGAGTCTGGGATCCACCACATAAGCAGCTCTGTCTGCTGCTCCAGGGCAGGCATCGCTCCAGCTGGCATGGCCACAGGAGGGGGGAATCAGTCTTGGAAATGTTGGCTGGAAGCAGCTCCTGGAGGGTTCCTGACTGAGAGTGCAGGACTGTTGCTGGTCCTAGATCAGCTCAGCTTTGGCTTTGCTCAGTCAAGGCCTGCAAATCTCCAAGGATGGCTCTTCTCACCCCTCTGGGGAGCCAGGCCACAGCCACACTCTTGTCCTTGCATCTGCAAGAAGGAGCAGGTAGGGACTAGAGCTGTGTTTTGCACAGCACTTGGGCACAGCGTGATGGCAAACACTGTGGATGCGAGGGTCTGGCAGAGGAAGATGGACCACGGCAGATGTAGTTGCTGGCCCCTACATGGCAGAGCTGCTGCAGGCACTACTGGGATGCCCTGTCCATGTCTCTCTGTTGGATTTACTTGCTGCCTGAGATGTGAGTGCAAGTGGAGCTGTGCTGTGCACACTCCCAAAGAGAGCAGGAGGTAAAAACCCTCTGCAGGAGTTACTGCTTCATTTTGCTCTGCCATCCCCTTTTTCCTCACCCTGCTCCCTGGGCATTAATGTGGGCAGAGTTCTGCCACCTTCCCAAGAGCAAAGGTCTCATCTGGTTTTGCTGGAGATTAACCCATGTCCAGCCCCTGCTCCCCTCCCACTGCTACCCAAGTGCTACCACAGTGCTTGGCTGGTGGGAGGAGAGCAGAGCTCTGTCTCACCTCTGACCTATCCCTCTCCCTCCCCTCAACCCCAGGAAGCCACATTTGGGACCACCCCAGCAACAAGTCATGCTGATACCAGAGACTAAAATAAAAAAGGAAAAAATTAAAAAAAATTCCACGTTTCTAAAGAAAACTCCAAACTGAGCTTTCCCAGCTGGAGGGTAGGGGACGGTTGCTTTGTAATCACTCCCAGCTTACTGTTGAAAACATCTTGGTCAGATTTTTATCAGTGCCTGAACAGGAACAGCCTTGGAGGACTGTCTCTGGGGAGATTAGGTGGTTGCCTAGTGCGGAGTCAGACGCTCCTGCCCAGCCAGTTGAGGTGCATTTTAGATGACACTGATTTGATGTGCGGCTGGGGACTGGCATCCCTGGTGTTCCATGGCAGAGCCAGGGGCCTGCTGTCTGGCCTGGGGAAGGCCTTTAGCTGTTGGATGATGCCCACAGTGGGGTGTAAGCATGGAGTTAACTCCCATTCATGGTGTGAAGGAAGGTCTGGGGATACCCAGAAGGCAGGTGGGATGAGCTGATCCATCCTCAGAGTGTTGTGAAAGGAGAATAGGGCAAGAAGGCTCAGGGCTGCCCTATGGGAGGAAAAGTGATACTGGGGATGAGACTTGAGCTGTGCAGAGAGAACCCTGCAAAAACCTGACAGGGTGAGACCAAATGGTATGAGGAGGGCTGGGCTGAAAGTGGTGAGATTTGAGGTATGGTGCTTCTAAGCAGCTTTGGGGCTAAGGTGGGTCCCAAGAAGGTTGCAGCATCCTCCAGTGACAGTGACCAGGGCTGGGAGAGGTATCTGTGCAAGACGAGATGGATTTGAAGAGCAAGAAATGACTGGTGCAGGCTGGGATAGATGTAAAATGGGCAGGGAGGAGATGAAGCCAGTTCCCTGGAGGGCAGCCTGGGTATGGGTCTTTGGTGATGGGAGGGAGCGTGGGCTGGAAGGCAAAGAATGAAGAGCCGTGTTCCTATCAGGCAGCACAGCTCTGTGAGCCCAAACCCTGCAGGCATGAACCCTCTGTGTGGCTGTTGCTGCAGCAAACTGGGAGAGTCTGCTAGATGCTCTCCATGGAGAGTGACTGTCCCATGAGCCCAGGCACCATGCAGGACAGATCGGCTGACACTCCCTGTGGCCCCAGTGCCAGTGTCATGTCCCACAGCCAGGGTTTGTACCATTCCTCCCCTCTGCTTTCACTGTCCCATTCTCTTCCATATCCCTGTGGAAAGACCACAAGCACTTTGCTCCAGCAGTAGCACAAAGCAGAGGGGAAGGGTGGGAGCAAGGCCATGGCTCTCACCAGCGCATTGCCACCTGGGCAGTGCCGGTGACCAGGCTGGGAACACTGAGTGCCACTCAGGGTTTCCAGTAAGGCTGTGGCCGTGGCGGGGGGCAGGGACAGGGGCAGGAAACATGCAGCAGGAAGCTGGCTGCCGCTGCCCGGCATTCCTTCGCGCTGGAAACCCGAGTCACACTTCCTGCGGTGTGCCGGGACAGCCTCCACCCCAAGCAGCGCCTGCCACCGGACTGGATGCCACAGGAGACAGCACATGCATGTTTTAGATGACTTCGGTGTGGAAACGAGCAGTGCTCCATGGCAATGAGTCCCAGACAGAGCCCTATGACCCTGGGGCAGTGCCCTGTGGCTCCTGTCCTACCTCAGACTCGTCACAATATGTGTCCTCCATGCCATGCATCCAGGCTGCCCACAGAGATCCTGTTTCCATGTGCACCTCTGCTCTACACCTCCTGGGCTTTGGCCCTGGAGAAACCCAAGCTGTCGTGTTTTAGAACAGTTGGCAACAGACTGATCCCTAAGGGACAGTGTTGTTCCTTCTCCTCCACTCACGTGTGGCCCACAGCTAGGCCATGGCCAAGAGCAGGGCTTGTTGCCATGTTCCCTCCAGCTTTCCCCATTTCCTCCTGTCTGTCCTGCTGCTTGCCATCCAGGCAGGAGGATGAGACTTTGGGCTTTTCTCCCAAAACCTCTTCCACACTTATGCTTTGGGTTGTTTCCTGTGTTAAGGTGCATGTGTTTTAGCCACAAAGACTTCAACTGATCAATAATTATTGTGATTCCTTTTGCTTTCCTCCTAGATCCCTGTGGTTCCCCCTTGCTTGTGCTCATAGACAATTCCATTAATCCATCCACCAATTAAACAAGCTTGGGCTCTGTGCTGGCACAACAGCATGTCTCCAACAGGGCTACCAGCTCTGTTCTCCTCTGCCAGCTCACCAGCCGAGTTCAGTCCTCAACAAGGGGCTAATATCTGAGTTTACCCTTGCTCCATGCGGTGGCCACGTCCTGGTTCATTTCTCCTGGCATCCTGCAGTCATGGAAATCCACTGCTGTGCCTGCTTGCAGTGTTGCTGCTCTTTTGCCCTGTCCTTTGTTTCAGCATGCAGGTGAAAGTTCTGTCTTGGTGTTAATATCCATTCTGGATGGAGCTGAGCACTGTCTGTGGAAGTGTGAGCAGTGGGATGGCTGCAGGAGCCTCTGCTTCGGAGCTGGACTGGCACAACTGGCAAAGTGGGAAAGCAGATGCGTACAGGTGATAAGGAAAGACTTATTGGGCAACCTTTTGGAAAGAGAGTCATGGTGTACCTATTCAAAGCTGACATATGCCAACATGGCTTAAGGGTGCAAACTGGATCTATTGAAACCCTATAGTTCACAGCATGGAAAAACATAATATTCCCTGCCACCACAGCTGAGGCCAGTGCCATGATCCTCTAGGCCCAGAAAGCCTATTTTTCTGTTTTCTCTCCTTACAATGCAACTCTAGCTAGCCTGGAGTATATGACAAGCCTCTTCACTGCAGAGTTTTCCCAGCACAACTCTGCCTTGGAGAGGGTCAGTGCTTCAGCCTGCAAACCCCTAGAGTGTTTTCCTTGGCAGTCCTTGTTCTGGCAACATAAGCCTGGCCCACCAGTGATCTCTGCTACTTTGGCCGCCTTTCACAGCACACCTGGAAGCAGACTGATCCCTGTTTGAAAGCCAAGCTCCACCTGTGACCTTCACCAAGCCCCCTGAGTGCAGCCCAGCCTGTGGGCTTTGATGGCTCCGAAGCGACTCGCAGCAATCCACAATGAGAGTGGTCCCCGTGTCCCGGTCACCTCCATCCAGCAGCAAGCCCCAGTGGCNCCCCCCACCAGCGTTCCCTTGGCCAATTTCCCCCTGCAGAGGGATCAGCCCTCTGCCAACCTGCCGCTGTAGGAAGCGGGAGCGCGGCTGGTGGCTGCGATTTCCCACGCGGCTGCTTTCCCAGCCGAGATTGCAGGGCTGGAGTAATGAGTTACCCAGCCCTCGGAGGAGAGCAGAGGAGAGGAGAGAGCACCGTGGAGCCAGCGGGGTTTCCAGGGGAGGAAATCCCAGCGCTTCGTGAGCTCCACATAATCACAGGCAGCAAGAAGCAGGAAGCACTTGTTAGGAAGGAGCAAGGAAACAGAGCCGCTGCCTCGACCCAAGCACACTTTTTAGGACCGGAAAGTGGGAGTAGGAAGGCATAAAAGTGCTTTGAGCTTTCGCAGAGGATTGCAAAGGGCAAAGGGTGAAGGGAGAGGGAACAAACACCGGCAGGGCTCTCGAGGAGGGGGCAGCCAGCGTGTGCGTGCTGTGAAGGGGACTTCACGGTGAAGCTGCTAATTAAATAAGAAAGGCTCGTCTCCATGCTTGTTAGGTTAACTCAGCAGGGATATTGCGAAAGCAAATTCCTCCCAGCAAGTGTAATTAGGGGGCCGGAATTCCTCTGGTTCCTTGTCCTCCCTGCGAATCCTGCTAAAGCCATCAGGTGAGGACACCGGGTGAGGGGGGAACATGCAAGCCCTGTGCAATAACAACCCCCCTCCCAGCACGGCAAGGATTTCAAATCAAGGCTTGACTTTTTACTCTCATTATTACAGGGTGGAAAATACACATTCAACAAAACAGGCTCCCTCTCCGGGCTGGGTCGTAGGGCTGCTTCCCCCAGGACAACACACTCACGTTGAAGATGGAAAGAGGACTGTGAGGGGTCTGGGTAGGGCACCGGCAGCTCCCAGCCCACAGGATCTGGGAGGTGTCCGCTCACAGCACGGTTGTCCTGGATGGTGCTGCTGACCCGCTTCATCTTCCTGGCCAAGGGGGGCACAGCTCCAACCCAGCACAGCAGGACGTTTCAGGGTTTGCCTGGCACATCGTGGCATGTGTTGCCAGGCTTTGTGCCAGTGTTGCCTGTGAAGGCAAAGGAGGATGCTCATGGGGGACAACACATGAAGATGTGTCTTGCCTGGCACTAGGGGACACCAGGTATGTCTGGGAACACAGGGGCAATGGGAGTTATGTGGCATGGATGGAAGGGGAGAGCTGGCTGGAGGGGATGGAGGGCATGGATGGAGGGTGAGGGGTTGGGAGAGGAAATGTGGGGGGAGGAGAAAGGGTGAGCCTGGGACCTTAAAGAGCAATTAGTCAAAGCTGAATTGTTTTTCTAAACTCTTAATGAAAACAAAGAGTAGGGCATGGCCCAGATGGTGCCAGGGGATCAAATAAATGTCGCACTCAGGAAGCAGCTGCTACTGGGAATGTTTCCTGCCAGCCCTGCTGCTGCTCACAGCCACTTTTATTATTTGTTATTTTTCAGGGCTGCAGCTGGGGTTTCCCTCCAGCTGTGTGGAAATATGCTTAAGGCTGGTCCATGCAAAGGGCCTGCTAGGGCTGGTCCCTGGCCCTTGGGCAGCCGTGGGCATGCCACCTCCCTGCCTGGCATCTGCCACCGTCCTTCTCCATGATAAAGCCTCTGATGGAGGAATTTCATCCTCCATCTCTCACCCAGCCTGGTCCAGCACCATCCTTGTCGCATACTTTGTGTGCCTTTATCTTGTGTAGGGTTTTACCTAAGGACAATATTGTTTCCCTGCTGAACCCAAGCATCTGCCAGTGGGAGTTCAACATCTCTCTGTTCCATGTTGTTGGTGAGAATGACCAGAATCAAGAAATTTGACCAAAATGAACGTTTTGGATGTTGTTTTTATCTGCCTGTTGGGTTTTGGAGAGAGAGAGGGGGGTTTTTTTCTGCTCTAATTCCAAGTGCTAAAATTAATATGGATCACAACCAAACCAATGTTCTCCTGACTCTAGCAGCTGAGATTTAAGAAAAACACCAAACCCAGCCAAATGAGCTCTCTAGCCATGAGCTGGCAGCCATGTGAGCTGGTAAAAGGTAGCTGAGAGAGGACTTGTGACCCAAGCAAATTGTGGAGACTGGTGTCCCTTGGAGGGGAAGGTGGCTGTCTGGAGGGGGACTGTGTTCTGTCCCCTGTGATGGCTGGTCTCATCCAGTCCACCAGCAGACCCTCTGCTCCGTTTGTTTTGGAGCACAAAAGCCATGATTATCTCACATGCACTTTTTGGTGCCCATTGGTTATGTAAGCTCAGTGTACCTGTCCCACTGTTTTTCTGGGATTTTCTAGGCCCCTGAAAATGTGTGTGCGAAGAGCCGAACTGGTAGAGAAAAGGGCCTGTTAGTGCTACCACAGGGGGAAAGAGCACAACATGCACTCAACCCTTTATTAGCCAACAGAGATTCTACATGGGGCTGTGCTTTTGTGGCACCAAATGTTTGGACATTTCTTTGTAGGGCAGCTGCTCCCAAACCAATGCACTTCTAAGACATAAGGACCATGGTGGTTTGTGTATATCCAAGTATTTTATTGGAAGACCAGATGTAGGGACCACTCAGGTCCCTCCTGAGGAACTGTGTGCCCAGCTCCTGTCCCTTGCTTATTCTACATGGAAAAAATATGTCAAACATGCGGTGTTGTGGTACAGCCTGATCTTTGAGAATCTCATTCCACCCAAGCTCTTCTCTGTGTGCCCAGGAGGAGCATGGACACTTTACTGAGGCTTGTGGCTGGCTTTCATCCAGGTTGGGGTCAGATACCTCCAAGCTGGCTCTGCCACTCAGGGGTGGGGATTGCCCCAAACAGCAGGTTATGAGGATTGTATGAGTTCCCAAAGACAGGGAAGGAGCTGGACAAAAGGAAGCAGCCTGGAGCCGTCAGCACTGACTGGGATGGTGAGAAAACCCTCCGTGTGCCTGGGGTTCGGCATCACAGCGCCAGTGCCGTGGCCCAGCACGCTGGCAGGGCAGGAGTGTTTCCCCATTGAGCCATGTCCCAGGAGTTTTGCTCCAGCCAGACCGTCGGCCATGGCCATTGTGGCAACTTGGAGGTGCCCACTGGGCGTTGCGGGCTGGGTCAGGGTGGGGGGCTGTTTCCCGGCTGTGATGGCCAAGGCTTTGCCAGCTCATGCTGGAGACACCACTTCCCTGCCCGTCACAGCATGTCTTGGGATTTGTGGTTACGTCCTCAGAGCTGTTTGATCCGCTCAAATCACAGCTGATCAAAGGGGCAGTTTACGAGAACAAAACACTGGGTGACTTCCTCCAGTGGTGCCAGAGGCAGCCCTTTGGAGGTGAGATACAAGAAAATAAGAAATCTTTTAACTACTGAGTGTCTTGGCTCCTCAGAATAGCAGCTTCTGTAGGACAGCCCTGGTGCATGGCCCAGGCAAGACCCCAGTGAGGGAGGTTTCAAAAAAATATAAATGAGATATATATATTCTGATAGATGACCTTGGATTTCTCTTCTACACACACACAATTAAAAAACTATGAATTCCTGTGTTTCCAGGCTTGTGAGCCAGCTTGGCTGCTGTAGTAACTCAAAAGCGAAAGCCTTCAATTGCTTGTCTACTGAACAAATGCAGAGCGAAAGTCCAATGGGCCCATCAGATTTGGGGTTTGCACATCAGCAGGGAAAGGAAAATGGCAGAAAAAGTGGGGGCATCTGCCAGCCAGCCGTGATCACCCCATTCCCTCTATTTCAATGAATGCTTTGCTTGTTAACATAGGACAATGCTGTCAGTCGCAGGGTGGGATTCTTGGGGCTGTCCTGTGCAGAGCCAGGAGTTGGACGTGATGATCCTTGTGGGTGACTTCCAACTCAGGATATTCTCTGGCTTTATGATTTAATTATCTTTGCTTGGTCAGCAGAAGAAAGAGATAGGTAGTGATGGCTGTCCTGTGGCAATAAGCATGCAGTGGTGACCACACATTGCCATCCTGCCTGAGACATTGGGAGCGTCACCAGCTGGGAAGAAGCTCGTCCCAGGTAGGTGCTGTCAGGCTGGATCTCGGCCATAGGTTCCCCTGTGGTCCCTGTGCTGGGTGACCCTCCAAAGCTTCCTGATTTTCTTTTTGACCTGTCCAATGAACTGGGAGGTTTGCTGATGAACAGGGATTGTGTTGCTCATAATTTCTGGAAGCTGGGGCATCCTCTGGGATGGTTGCACTGACGCTGATGGAGTAAATGGGATAAATGGGCTTTTCAGTGGAATTGTGAAGGAGTGACCACTACTCCAAAGGAAGCTCAGGTAGAGCTTAGGAACCTTTCTGTGCTGGTCTGTGTGTTATCAGAACATCAAACGTTGAAAACTGAATTACTTGTTGGGTGGGAGTGGGAGGAGACGGGCAGAGAGTGGAAAGTCACCCCGTGGTGGGAAGCATTAAAGAGGGCTGGGCAGAGGGGTGCTCCCCACCCACCCTCCGTGCTCTGGAAAAAGCCTGCTCCCCAGGTAGAGGAGGAAACTGGCAGTGATGATGTGCTCCGGATGTCACTGTGCAATCAGGGAGGCTATTTATAGGTCACTAATTGATTAGGGCAGCCACAGCAGGAGGAAATGACTTTCAGGAGAAACAGAAAACCACACTGCCCAGCCAGCTTTGGAGAGGTCTCAGGGAGAGCAGAAAGTCCTGAAACAATCAAAACACTTTGGAAAGAGGCATTTCTCTGCCATGGTGCCTGATTCGGGATGTGGCCTGGAGAGAAGTTGCACACCTGCCTGTGCCGTTTTGGGGGACCCTGGGGTATGGCAGGGCTGTCATTGTTCTGGGAAGCCCCTGGAGATGGCTGGTGGCCGTACTCAGTGCTGGGGCATGAGATGGAGGTTTTGGCTTTCCCTGTAGACATCCCTCAAAGGACTTTTTATCTCTTCTGAGCTCCATTTAAGAGACTTTGTCTCCAGGAGGGGCTCTCAGGATTAATTAATTGAAAGCTGATAAGTAGAATGGACCCCAGCTCAGAGAACGCCTTAAATGCCAGCTGATGTCCTCCCAGGCAGGTGGCTTTTTTCCCTTGAAACACATATATTCCCTCCAGTCAGGCTGACTTCATAGTTGGCCATTGGGCTACTCAAGCCAGAGCATCTCAGAGCTTTTCCTTACAGCCTGGAAGATGCCAAGTTGATCTCAAGAATAAACCTGGGCACTATTCTGTGCTATGACAAGGGAAGCGCATGTTTCCTAGAGGTCCTGAAGTGAGATCCCAGCCTGCAGAGATGAGTAGTGGGGAGCTGATCCCTGCATGCTGGGGCTGCCCGAGGCGAGTGTGCTGAGCTGGTGAGAGCTGCAGGAATGCACTGTCTCCGAGTCTGCTCGTTTGGAAATGGTGCTCTTTTCAACGGTTCTGTTATCAGATGGAGCATTTCCTTCATCAGTGTTAATATCCATGTAGTGAAACAATGAAAGGGCTTCCTATCAGTTCCAAATAGGACGTGAAAAGCTCTCAGCGTTAAGAGTAGAGGATGCTGGAATAGGGCAATGGGAAACGCCTGAGTCACTGAAATGCCTCTTTGATTCCATGAGGCTGATATGTTCAAAAGGGAAGAAGAAAAAAATAGAAAGAGAGAGAGCAGAGCTAGTTAATGATCTGCAGGACAGAGAACAGGAAGGGCTAGCAATTGCAGCGTGGGCTCTGCAGAGGAGGAGAGTCACAGGGGGATGCCTGGCAAAGGCTTTGGAAAGTGGAGAGTGCAGCAGGGAACAGCACAGTGAGCTGCCTAATTTGTTTTTGGAAAGGGGGAAGGCATGAGGGAGAAATCCTTTCCCAGCCTAACCCTGTACCCCTTATCCTGCTGCCACTTGGCCAGTATGTGCCAGCTCAGTGTGGGATCAATGAACTGCAAAACAAACTTTCAAATCACAGTGATTTAATAGTGCCCAAAGCACTGCAGATTTGGAGTAGGGGAAGGGAAATACTGCTTTGCAAAGCACCCAAGGTCACCAGCCCCCTGCTCAGAGGATCTGATCCTTTCCATCGTCTGTTGTCCCAACTGGGGGACGTGCACAGCCGCTTGTGCCAGAGTTGTGCCTGCAGGCAGGAGCTAGGGATTTGCCGAGGTTGGGCAGCACCTGCTATCCTGGGGCAGAAGGAGCAGGATATCCCGAACCCACAGAAATCCCTAGCCTGGAGTGGGGCAGGCAGCCAGGGAAACATAGACACTCTCTGCTCGTTGCTGGGACTGAAGGTCTCCCTGCCTGTCCCCACTAACCAGGTGTAAATCTCAAGGCCACCAAACAAACACAGGGCTGTGATCTGTGGCAGGTCAGAGGCTGCGGGCAGATTTTTTGCTGTTACAGGAAGAGCTGCAAATATTTCAAACATAACCTGTTTTGTCTCTCTGTTTTGCAAACCAACCCCAGTTGCCTGCAGGCAAACAGCCCACTGGGCGTAATGGCAACTGCCTCACTGTTCTCCCTGGGGAAATTCCTCAATGGAATGAGTTGGAAACTGTGAAGAGGAGGAGGTCAGACTTGCTCCTTCCTTGCTCCTTCAAGGTGGTACGAACCCTTGGCACTACAAAGCTCAGTAAAGAGCAAACCAAAGAGAAGCAGGTTTCTCCCCACCCTGAGAAGCACCACGGTGGGATGTATCCAAGGCTGGTCCCTATGCGGGGTGATGGAGCAGTGCACACCCAAAATCCCTCCTGCCCTGGCTGCATGGCCACAGGTGGGATGTGTAGAGGTGTGCAGGAGTCGCTGTGAGGCTGCTTTTCAGGGCTATGTCCTGTCCCCCATCCTGGCTTGCCCAGGAGATTCACCTGTCTCCTTGTTTCCCTCAGTCCAGGGGGAGCCCAGCCCCAGGGAGACCAATCTCCAGGCAATGTGCAGCACACGTCCTCCCACCGCAGCTCCCACTCCCACACAGGACAGAGCTGCCCTTTGTGACGGGCGAGAGGGGAGGAGATGAAAAACCGGGGGGAGACGTGCCAAGGCTGGAGGGAGCCCAGCGCCAGGGGCGGGGGCAGCTGGGGAAGGCTCACACACAAAGGGCAGTCCTGTCTTCACACCTGCAGGGCGGCCGGGCGCTGACAGGGGGAATGGCACCACTGACAGGGGCGAGGCGCTGGCAGGCAGTGGCGAGGCGCTTCAAATAAAGGCAAGCGGCGCGGTGACAGGAGACAGGGGCTTGACTGCAGAGGGGAAGGCAGCTGCTGTGGGCATGGGCTGGGGACAGGGACGGGTGGAGGTCGGGCATCTGTCTCTCCTCCTCTGTCCCTGCATGTTCAAGCCTGGACAGTAATTTGGTGTGCCCTTGGCTTTCTGAATCACATCCTCTGCGTTTACACTCGGGACTGCAGGTGGGGCTGGGGTCCTGCGGGAATGAGCGTGGAGAATTCAGGTGGGCTCTCGGCAGTGTTTTGTCCCTACCACACTTGGGTGAGTTTCAGCATGGCGCTGTGGTGGGTACCCATCACCAGAGAGTGATTAGCCTGAGCTACAGCGTGCATCAAACCTCACCACTTCTAACCCCAAAGTACCAAGGTGGCCCAACAGGAGCTGGGAGTTGGGTGCTATGGGATTGCTTCCTCTCACTGGGGGCAACATCTCTTGGGTCCTCCTCCCTTCAGCCCATTGTCACCGGTGTGGGGATGCCTGTGGCCACTTCTCACACATTCCCTCGTGTGTGGGGTTGAGCAGAGATTAGGGGTGCTGGAGAAGGAGGGCCCGTGCGTTAGAGAGCAGGTTGTGGATGAATAGCTTCCGTGTGCCTTTGAACAGCTTGGCGTCCCGGCTGCTTTGGGGCCAGCCGGGCCGGGACTGATCCTCAGGAGCTCCAGGCAGCCGGGAAAAGCGGGCGGATGGTGCCCTCCGGTGGCCCCGGGGCCGGGCTCACCGCCAGCCCGGAGCGCCGCCGCTGCCGGGGACCTCCCCCCCAGGCTCTGGGACAGCGAATTGGGATGTCGCTTCTGTTCTTTTAGTCTGTAGGGATGCTTTCCCTTCTCTGGTCTCTGCTTTCCCCTGGCTTCGCATTGCTGAACTCCTCTCCCTGTCCCTCAGTCCCGGGAGGTGCTGTGCAGGCATCAAGCTGCTCCTGTGCTATGGGGCCAGACCCCTCCCTGGAAAGGAGCTGTGGGGTTTCTGCAGCCCAAGCCTCTGGATCACCCCCAAGATCCCAAGCCTGGCCGGCTCCCACTCAAGGGGTGGTAACAGACCCTTGTCTTTAGGTTCAGGAAATCTGGGAATGATCTGGACCTGGGTGGGCAGCAAAGGCACTGTAAAGGGGTGGAGTGACCCTGAGAAGAGCCTGGTGGGATGGACACCCCGGGGTGGGCTCTTCTTGGAATTTGGGTGTCCCTATTGTGGCTGCGAGCACACCCGACTTGGGCCCTGAGTAGGACCCAGAGTGTCTCTTTCCTGTCCCAGCTGGAAAGGGCTGGGTCCCTGACAGTTTTCCTGTTTGGGTTACACCCCACTGTTCCCCAGCAGCCTGTACCTCACAGGGTGGGTGGGGAAGGCAGCTCCCCTCCGCTGGCACCAGTGGTGTTCCCCAGACCTCCTGCAGGACGAATGGAGGAATATTTGGGCTGGGCAGATTAGCCCCTTCTGAGGTCTGAGCAGCCCCAGAACGCCTTGCAAGGCTTCCTGAGGCACTGGCCCTTGCATCGCTGGGGAAGGCACATCCCAATGGTGGCTTGGAGGAGCCTTTCCCCTCCAGCTGGATTTGCTGCAGCAGGGGAAAGGGGGGGGCGATGAGTCCCCAGAGCCCCCCTCCAGCAGGCTGTGCTGGCTCGGCCACGCGCTCGCACCAGGCCAGCGGTGACAGATGTCTCCTGGAGCTGTCACAGGATGACAACAGAGGACGGAGGCTCCTAGCCCTACCCCACAGATGGGCTGAGGCAGGGCTGCCTTCAAAGCAAAGCGTGCATGTTCCCCAGCCTGCTGGGATTACAAAGTTAAGGGCTGGCATTGTTTTCCCAGTTTCAGAGGGGGTGGATACCAGGCGGGATTAGTCTGGCAAAGCTTCCCAGTGTGCTCAAAGGGGCACAATAGGACCTTGAAGAGAAGAAGCTGCACTGATGACAGGCAGAGGAGCGTCTCTCAGCAGCCTCTGCCTCCTGACGCAGGCGGCATGCGCTTGGAACAGGTGCTGCTGCTTTGTGGCTCTGTCTCTGCCAGAACACCCTTCCACTGGTCCTGTGGGGAGGCAAACAGGGCACAGGGTTCTCTGCAGGGGAGAGAGGAAAGGTGAGAGGGTGGTGATCTGGGTACCTCTCTGCTGCCGACAGTCCAGGTCACCCCTGCGAGCTGCTGGGGGTCTGTGCTGCCCACTCCTCACTGCAGACAGGGGTGAGCCCCTTGCCCTGGCAGTTTCTGTTCACAGAGGATGAAGCTGCTTGTATTGTGGGCCAGATGTTTGCTTTTCCAGTTCTTGGTTTTATAGATGATATTTGGCTCAAGAGGAACTAAATCCACTGTTGGACTGGGGGACTCTGACAGTACCTTGGAGCAGGGGGAGCCCACGGTGGCAACCAGCTTTTTTCCAGAGGATCTGTGTTACACAAGGCCATCGCTGCCATCTGGGAGCTTTGGAGACCCCCAGGACAATGGGACATGTGTGGAGGCACCAGGAGAGCCTGGGAAAAGGGGGGACATGCAGGTAAACAACTAATGTGTGCATAGGGGTTTGTCTCTTTTTTTTAATCATTTGTTTTTTAATCATTTGCTATCAGGAGCAATTAGAAATAAAACATCGAGAGCCACAAAACCCCTGTTTTCCTGAGCTGCTGCTCTCCAGGGCCTTCCTTCCCAGAGACCCACATCAGCACTGCAAGGGCTGCTCTGTGCTTGGTGCAGTTGTGGAAAGTGTGGTCACAAGGGGACTGGCAGCCTATGCAGGCAGCCAGCACTGAGGTAGCACCTTCTGCCTGAAAATGGGTCCTCTGTGGGCATGGGTGGGGGGCTGGGCCTCCTCAGGGGGCTGGGGGTCAGGCAGACTGGATGCAGCTCCAGGAGCAGGGCTGTAGGGAGGGTATTACCTGCAGGGTGTTGTTTCCCTGGGGTGACAGGTGACATCCTGAGCAGGCACTGGGCAGAAGGGAAGCTGTGTCCATAAAGGGAATTTCCCCAGGCTGCTCTCCTGCTCTGTGCAGGCCCTTTTGTGCCTGCTCAGTCATGTTCTTCCTATGAGATTTTTTGCTGAAGTCTCAGTTACCAGAAGCCAAATCTGAGTAGAAACATGTACCTGAACAGAGTTGCAGAGGTCAGCAAAGCAGTGCCAGGAGCATTTACTGCAGCACAAGGAGCTGCTCCCTCAGTCAGCAGCAGTGATTGTCTGGGCTCCTTGCTGAAACCACAGCCTGGCACCACCAGCACCAGCTTTTGTTTGTCTGTGATAACTTATTAGCTCTGATAACTTGTTCAGTAGCAGGGAACTTGAGTGTGTGCTATCACCTGCCTGGCCCAGCTCTGCCTGCATGGGTCATGCGTGGGCTTGGCACCATCCTGCTCTGCAACAGCCTGTGCCTGCTGGAGGCAGGTACCATGGATGCACCTAAGCTGCCACCACAGAGCCTCTGCCATGCTCATGGCCTGCCACGTGCTGAGGCACTGCAAACCAGGCTGAGAACCAAAGAAGTTCAACACACCTCAGGCTTCCTATCTACCTAGCCTTGGGATGACTGGCCTGGAGCAGAGACACCAGACCCGGGCTGGGGTCTCTTTGGGGTGGCTGCAGGGGATCTTGCTGTCAGAATGGTCTCATGGAGCAGCCGGAGCATCCGTTAGGCTGCATGGGGCTGGCATGCCGTGTTTGTGAAACCCGCTGTGCTTGCGGTTGACCAGAGCGCTGAAATAAGCCCGTCCGGAATTGGTGCACTGCTCTGTATCCTGATGTGGTGAGCAGCTCCGACTGGTGAGGGTGGGGGCAGCCCCACTGGGGTGACTGGTGGTAGCGGGGCTGCGGGAGCTTGGCAGCACCGGCATGAGGACCACACGCAGGGCCCCGCCGGCGCCCGGAAAGCTCAGCCTGGCACTAACGGAACTGTGATAAAAATGAACGTGACCAGGACAGCAGCACGGGGGAGATTAATGTCAGATTGTCAGAGGGGAGGAAACTAAGGCAGACAGCACTCAAACAGATACTGGAGCACACTGTGGGGGTGAAGGGGGTAGATGCTGCTTTTCTCAGTATTGCTGCATCTGCGGATCTGCATCCCCCCCTACAGCCTTCGAGGAGAGGGGAAGGGACAAAGGGTTTACCTGAAGTGTGTGCATCACCCTTGTCAACCCTGTCCTGCAAATCCTCCCACCTCTGCAGGTGGGGGACCTGCCCCTCTGTACCAGCCTGAACAGGAACATCAGCAGTGGTCGCTGCCTGAGACATTGCTACACATCTCTTGTGGTTCCCTGCCCAACTGGGTTTGCTCTGCTGCCCACCAGCAAAGCTTTGACTGTGATGGGAGCACTCTTGGCTGCAAGAAGGCATTTCTCTGTAGCTGCATAAGGAGCAAAGCTCCCCTTGTCATTGATATCAGCTGCTCTGGCCTTGCCCACGTTGCCAGAGAAGACTGGTTGTTCAGTATCTCCCCCACTGCCTGGTCCCCGGTATCACCACAGCTTCTTCAGGACCCCACAGCTTCCAGCCACGCAGGTACAAGAGCCTCCCAGAGGCCTCCTTTGCTCCATCACCTTTGGTTTTTTCTCTGCCCTCCTTGCTGCTCTGTCAGGGAACGTTCATGTCTGATGGGTCACATGCTCTTTCCCACCCAAATGAGGCATTCCATGTTCTTACTCAGCCTCCAGTGCCTCACCTTCCCTCCCTTTTCCCATCTGTGCCCTGGGCACTTTGTATGTGTCTCCTAAAAAAGTATCCAAGCCCCTTAACACCTGCCTGTGGCATCATGCCAAACAAAAGTCTTGCTGGGATAAATCAGAGGAAAAACAGCCCCAAAGCAAGGCTTAAATAAATAGTTGCAGGAGCTGGGGTCCAGTGGGGCCATGTCCACCCTGTTCACAGCTTTGCCCTATGTCCCTCCCTCATCCTTCCTATTTCTGTCCTGCATCCCTCTTCGCATGCCGAGTCTGGGGTTCAGCTCCGTGCTCGCCCGGTTGAGCCTGCAAAACCCCCGAAACACCAGCTCAGGGTGGGCCGAGGCAGGGGAGCCAGGTTGTCCCCGTGTCCCCGTGGCGGACGAAGCGCGGGCCTGGAGGGACCCCTGGTGGCGACCGGGAGCCGGGGGACCCTCGGGGGCAGCCCTGCATCCCGCGGAGTGAAAATGCCTGCGTCCTGAGAGCTGCCACGCTGGAATCTTAGGGCGAGGAGGGGGCTCCTACCTACAGCATCCCCCGAGCAGCCGCAGCTCCTGCTTTGCTGCCGGAAGAAGGGGAACCAAGAACTTTTCTCTCCCCTGGGCTGGATGAAGAGTCAGGGAGAGGCATTTTCCATTTCAGTCCCTTCTAGTTGGGTTTCCTTCTTCCCTCCTTGCAGGTCTGCAGGGGCGTGGGTGGAGGGGCTGGCTGCAAGCACATGCTCCTGTGCCGGCCGAGCTATTGGAAAGGTGCCGCTTGCTCCTGGCTGTGAGGCTGGAGGTGGCAGTGCCAGAGTGGGAGCTGACAGTCCTGGTGGCGTGGGTGACAAAATCTTCTTCTGTGAGCAGTCAAGGGTAAATCCTGCAGGAGCAAGGGATTGTCTAGGCTGCTTTGTTCCCTCACTACATGTGTTGGGTATCCAGGGATGCTGAATAAATGTGAATACGTGATGAAAATTGAAGTCCACTTGCAAGTCACCAGTGAAGTGTAAGGATAACAAATTTTGGCACTGCCCTCCAATAGAATTGTTGCCAGTTCATAAAGCTGCCATGCAAAGGCACCCTGTGGCACAGTAACTGGTGTCCCAAAGGTAGCAAAAACTTCTGCCTGTTCTAATTCTCTGGCATGGGAATGTCCCACAGTGGAGGTTACACCAAATCTTGTGGGCAGAGCTGACCTAGGATGCCGCATGGGCCGTGCAAGCGAAGGCAGGGGGCACTGCGGGCGCAGGAACCAGCACGGATGGGGTGACGAGGGAGGGCAGGCAGCGTGCAAGCCCAGCTCACTGCCTGTGGGTTGCCCATCCTCCTGTGTTCCTGGCTCCTGCGGCTGCTCCTCCTCCTGGGTTCCTGGCTCCTGTGGCTGCTGCCCATGCTCTGCACCCACCACCCTCAGAGGTGATGCTGTTCATAGGATGCGCTCGGACTGTTGGCTGGGATAAAGCCAAGAGGTTTTTGCATGCACCCACCTGCTGAAGAGCTGCAGCCTCGTTCAGAAGTGGGAGGGTCATTCATTTATCTGGATGATGAGGAATCCTTCAACTCCTATAGTTTTTTCCCATGAGCTCCTTTTCAAACAAGCCAAGTGTTATATATCCCATACAGCACCTCTTGATAAGAAGGATCAATCTATCAAGGGCACTCAGCTAGGAGGCTCGCTCTGATGCTCTGGTTGTATTACTCCTTTTTAGCCTTAGCACCTCAGTAATTCACATGTCCAGAGCTGGTACTCACTTGATCCTCCATTTCCAAGCTCACACCTTGTCCCTGCTAACCCACATCATGTGGATGTGCTCTTTCATCACCACCTCCTCAAAATCCTTTTCATCCCTCTCTGAATGCCTTCAGCTTGTACAATCTTCCTGGGTGCCAAAGGTTACGTTAAAGTGTGTTGGAGTGTGCATTGAGCAGCAGGGCAGTGTGGTTTTGACTGCCTGGGACCCTGAGCAGCTGAATCTGGCTGAGGTCACCATCCTGCCTTTTAGTGGCAGCAGCCCTGGGGGCTGGCCCTGAACTCCTCGCTGTCATTTCCTTCACCAGTCCCTTTTTCTCTTCACACAGCAGGTTTACCAAAGAGGAGCTAAGCATCACCATCACCTTCCCCATCCCTGTTCCAAACCATTGCCACTGTGATGCTGCTCTGTGGGTGATGAGCATGAAAATTTCACTGTGGGAGGGTATTTGGTAAGCCCGCATCTCTGGTCCAAAGCCCAGCAAGCCCTGGACCACTCCAGTCTGGACCAGTTCAAGAGTCAGAAGGCAAGCAGTACCCATGGTCTTTTTGCTTGTGTACCTGGCTGAGAGCAAAATGTTGTCCTAATGACAAGCTCCAGTCAGAGCCTTGCACAGCCACCCTCTAGCCTTGTGCAGACAGGAACTGTGAAGGATGGGGAGAGAGCACCACGTTGTGTCCACCAGCAGCTGGATGTGGCAGGGCATGGTGGTCAGAGGCACAATGACACGGAGGCAGCCAGCAGAGCCTGCGTGCCCAAGCCAACATCTCCCCTCACTGGGGAGGGACCCAACACAATGTGAAGTGTGGCTCCTGCTCTAGCTGTGAGCTCACAGCTTCTCTGCTCTCTACGTCTGTGCTCTCCAAGGTGTTGGGGGTAGCTCCTCTCTTTTGAGTGTCCCAAGCCATGCTGAACTCAGAGGCGTGGGATACTCTCGGGTCACTCTTTGCTGGGATCGGCTTTCTCCAGCCTGCTCTGTCGGGCTGAGGCAGCTGCATCCCTGCTGGCCAAGCGGTGCTCTGCAGCTCACGGCTGTGCCTCGTGAGCCTCTGCCATGCTCAGCCCTCGTGTCCCCATGGGAGGAGGATGTTCCCCATCGCCTTTGGAGCCCCTGGCACAGCAGAGGCTTCAGGCTGGGAACTACAGAGAGCCACACAAGTGACACCAATGGAGCACATGGCCCTGACACCAGAGCCATTAAAGCTGGGTCTGCAATGGCAGGTAAGGCCCACACCAACCCTGTGGTGCTCCTCCAGCTTCAGTGTGCATGGCTGCTGTCCTTGGGAGGAGGAGGCAGCTCAACAGTGCAACTTGGAGCCCTGCACAAGATGGCAGTGGGGCTGGGCAGGGAGGATGGGGGTCCCAGCGAGCCCACCATGGCCCCAGTGGGCTGGGCTGCCTTGGCTGTGCCTCAAGACCCAAGAGCAGCCCCAGAGGAGCTCCCTGTGCCCTGAGGACGTTTCCTGTTTGCTGCCCGTGCTGAAGCATCGGCCCTTCAACCGCCACCAGTCCTCTGCTTCCGGCAGGGGCTCCCGCCCGGAGCCCCCCTGCACTATCAGCTCACCAGATGCCTTTTTCAGGATACTGTGGTAAAACTGTGCCGGGCAGGCGCTGTCATTTGGGGTTTTCTCTCATGTCAGCTTTGAAGACAAATTGGACGAGGAGGAGCAAGAGGGGGGGAAAGAAAAAAATAATAAATTTAAGCAACAAAAAAAAAGAAAGAAAGAATGATGCTCACCGCCATCCTAGGCCAGGGCTGGCCCATGTGCCAGCGTGGCAATGGGTCCCCCAAGCGGTGCGGCCAGCGGTGGCCAGGGACAGGGCCAGCATGGGGGTATCCAGCATGGCAGTGCCACTCCCCTGGCACTGTCGGCCTCTAGTGGCAGTGGAGGCAGTGAGGTGCCATGACAACACCCTGGGCCTCATGGGCCCCACCAGCACCATGGGGATCTTCTCCCATCCCTCTGGGCACTGCCATCCACTGGGACATGGTCCTCATCCCAGTGCTGCTGCCTGGTAGGACATGGTCCCCCTCTGGGACACAGCCCACCCTGCGCTGGTGAGGGAGCAGGTGCTGGGAAAAAGGGTATATCGCTTACCCTTTGGCCAGAAGCAGCTCAAACTGGCCAAACCAGTCTCTGGGCCACTGATCCACAGACATCAGATGGTGCTGAGCAGTTGACAGACTGGGTAGACTGGGAACCAGGTAGCACTACTGAGGATGGAGGGAGGGAAATGGTGAAACAGCATGTGGGAAGTCTGTCTTTCCATCTGTGGAGCCCTGCAGGGAATGTTCACCAGGTCTGCCATGGGGATGGGGTACCCAGAGTTGTGTGCCCCACTGCAGGAATGGTCCACGGACAGATGAAGGGGGCAGACAATGGATGCTGTTGAACCTGAGAGGTTGCCAAAACTCCCTGTACTGATGCAGGGTGTGCACAGGTGTGATGAGGGTGTGCTCCCTGAGGCTGTAACGCAGCAGGCAGCATTAAAGCTTGCAGGGCGCTTGGCATGTGCTCCAGCTCTGCTTCCTGCTGAAAAGGTGAGGTCAGGTTGGCTGGAAGAGACATTGCTAAACGAGGTGTGCTTTTGTATGTGCTCCCCCGAGGTGTGCAGAGATGTGGCACCCCCAGAGCCAACCACAGACCTGCAGGATTTGCTCCGAGTTAAGCCCAGTGATTTTCTTTTGTCGGATGAAAAATAAATTAAATAAAAAGGTGGTTGATCCCTGCAGAGCAGAGGGGAGGTGTCAGCACAGGGAGGAGACAAAGGGTCAATGGTATAGAAATAGTACTGGGCAATCCCCACCCACAGAGGATGGATGAGGGGCTGGCTAGGGCCAGAAGCCGTGGGTGGGAGTTACCATGCACCTAATATAAAACCTGATTTTCTTTCCAGCCCTTGAGTTCGAGCATCCACTGGAGGATAGGTTGAACCTCCTGGGCTGGTCTTCAGTTCTACAGTTTCCCTTGGAAGACTGTGAACAAGAAGTCAAAGAGGGAGAAGTTGTTCTCTGGCTGCCCAGGACCCTCAGGAGAAGCTGTGGGTGTGGGTTTCACCCTGGTGAGCAGGGGAGGTGTGGGGAGGTGGTGGGAGCAGTGAGACGCCCGTGCAAGGCAGGTGGCTGTGCTGTGCTAGGATCTGAAATCATGGCTGCTCGCTTTCGCCAGCAAATCTTGCATTTATGTGGTTTCCTTTTCCTTCTGCTACGTACTTTTTTTTTCGTCTCTCCTCATTTTGTTCCCTTTGCTGCGGAGGCAAATTTCAGCCCTTCCAACCTTTTGGTTCCAAACTCTGCACAGGAATAAAACTAAACAAAAACTCCCAGCAGGGCTCAGCTTTAATTATACATGAGACGTTAATCTGCTGGAGGGTCTCAAGTGCTCCTATATTTGAGTCTTTTCCTTCTGCTGCTCTGCAATTCCCCTGGCAGATGCCTCCCAACGCCTCACAGACTCCCCAGGCTATTTTTTCTGAGCAAGATCACAAGTGAACTTTCTAGCTCAGAAGAGCTTCTGTGAAGAGCAGCAGAGACAGTCCTTTGGCAGCTCCCAGCTCTTTCTTCAAGGCCTGGCTATTTTTGGCGGCAGCAGGAAGATGGAGATGGTCCTCTCCATCAGCTTGGGATTCCCCCTGCCCAGAGGTCTCAGGTTAGATGGCCATGAGCGTGGCTGAAAGGAGGAGAAGCCCTCGTGCCTGGATTCCCTGGTGGCAGTCTACATCCCTGCCCAGTGTTAGCTGTGATGCTTTGGGAACCTGCTGGCTCTGGTTCCTCACACTTGATGAGCTGCCAAGCCTGGAAGAAATAAGGGATATCCTTGTAAAGCAGCAGCTGGAGTTCAGGGAAATCCCAAAGCCCGTCAAAAATGGTGCCAGCAAGGCCAGCCCTGGCCAGGGACCTGCTGGAGTAGCTCTGGTGACAGAAGCCAGCAGGGTGACAGTGGCTGGAGGAATAAAGCAAGCCCCGCCTGAGCCACGTGGACAAGAGACTGAGCTCCCTGATGCCTCCATTTGGGCTGCCCTGCAGTAGCTCCTTCCTGTCCTCAGTGCGCACCTTGGGTCATACATCTGGCAAGGGGCAGTACCCGGGCATGTCATGGAGTCTGAGCAGGGAGATCATTTGGAAACCTCCTTGGATGTATTTACAGTTTATAAAACCCAACCAATAGGAGAAAGATTTTTGAAGCCAGATCCCCTTGAGCCCTCAGAGCTGATGGGGAAGACAGCAGGAATGAACAGCTGACCACCTTCCTGACCCAACAGCCCTGGCCCTTTCCCTGACCCCAGGGATTGGAAGCTGCAATCTCTGCCTTTAAATTTGGCAGAGACAAACAGCTACAGCATTAATTGGTCCATTTGCTGCCATGAGGTGTTGCTGCAGTGCCTCTCCCCTGGCTCCTGCACATCCTAAGCTCCTGGTAGGTGCTGTGGTTTTTCCTTTTTTTCTCATTTATTCTCAGTAGTAAATTTGTAGGAATCCAGAAATGGCTCAGGTTTCTAGGTCACTCTGCTGCTGTGTGTTTGTTAAAAGGTTCCCTAATGTATGTGCTGCTCCAGGAGCAGCACTGGGGCAGAAGGGGCTCAGGGAGCACAGTGTGGGAGGCTGTCTCCCCCCACAGAGGGAGGCAGAAAGGAGCTGTGTGGAGAAGAGTGAGGCATCACTTCAGCACCGGCTGTTTTATTCTCGGCCTCAGGAACTGGGGCAGCTCTCCTTGGGGACCGGAGGCCTTTTTAGCTGGGGCTGTCTGCATTCATCCTATTTATAGCTGCTGTCTTTGCAGATGTGGTTTCCACTAACAAGCAGGATCTGAAGTTGCCCAGTAGCTGTGTGGGCTGAGGTGTATGCTGATTGATCAGATCCCCTTGGGATAGAGAGGGAAAGACACGGACACCATCAACCCCACAGGGCTTTCTAACAGGCACCACAAACTCCACTGTACCTTTGGGGGTCTGAGCTGCCTGTCCAGCTAGGCAGAAGTGGCATGTTGGAAGGAAGGGGGGTGGCACTGCTTCTCCTCTGCTGGGGGAATGGAAAGTGAAGGGTGTCTTTGAGATCACCAGTTTGATCCCTCTGGACCTGCCTGTTCTGGCTGGGTGCAACAAGCAGCCCTTGTCTGGCTTTGGATGCACCTGGTACTCCCTGAGTATGGTGTGTGTTCTGGCTCAGTGGATTAATGACAATTTATTTGATTTTAGCTTTTTGCAGCTGATCAGGCTCTCCGTAGCACCAGCACAGGGAGCAGATAGGAAGGGATTTAGGCTTGCTCACTCTGGGGCAGGGTGAGGTTTGTGGGCATGGGACAGAGCTGGCACCTGGTGACAAATGTGGTGGGTGCCTGGGCTCTGGCCTGCCACAAAATACTCCTGACTAACAAACCACTTTGGAAGCTGTGTGGCCTGGGGCACAGGGCTTTCCAACTAATTACATCCTCTGTACGAGAAAAGCATGCCGGGAGAGGATAAAGATAACTTTTATCTCAGATAAGCGGGGGTAGTAAGCAGCAGAGACATGTGTCTGTGACAGACCTGGGCTATGTGGGTCCAGGACAGAGGGACAGCAGTGCAGGTGGCCTGGCAAAGGGCTGGAAAGCGTCCTGCTGGTTGTGCATATCCAAGCACAGAGCCACAGGAGCTATGTTTGCCCCAAGCATCACAGGCTGCCAGTGGAGGCACAGTGGCAAACCTTCACTCCCCAGCACAGCCACATTTGGCATTAGTTTCCTTGTGAGCCACTGCTCTGTGGGGCAGCCATGTGCTCTGCCCAGCCTGCAGGCAGCCTCCAGACTCTCTGCAGTCTGCTGCCTGCAGGAAGCTGCAGGAGCTCAGTGGAGAGGGCTGCACACCACTTACCACCCCTGCCCTGCGCACACACCCACCCACAGGCAGCTGCCACCACCTGCAGCTCAGGGCAGACAGCCCCTTCTGCCCTTCAGCTTTTTTCTGTATGAGGATCTCTATTTGTCAAACAACTGGCAAACAACTATGCCAGGCAAAGGCAGTAGGGGAGAACGATATTGCTGTCCCTGCAGCCACATCTGGGGTATTCAAAGGTGAACTGAGGCAGAGAGGCACAGGAAAAAAATCTTACGAGACTGATAATAGCAGGGGATTGCATACACCCCCCCAAAGGTATCCAAGTGTGAGTGAGGACCTACAGGGGCAGCACAAGGGATGCAGGGACTTTTGTCACATGCAGCACACAGTAAGAGACTGGCAGGACAGGTTCTGCTGTTTTTCTCCCTGTAAGGGTGTAAATGCATGCACACCCCTGGAGAACAAGGACTTGGCTTTCTCCCATCTGGGTCAGGACTTTGTGGGTGTCAGAGCTTTGACCTCAGGGCACACAGCAGAAAGGAGGCAGGAGTGGTCAGGGCTGAACTCTGCTCCACAAGGATCTGCACTGCCAGGCCATGGGCAGGATGGGGCCACCCAGCCCTTCCACCTCCCCCTAGCCCAGCACAACACGTAAAGGCGAGGCAGTGACGGTTTTATTTCAAAGTAGAACAAAGGTATCTTTTATTCTTCCCAGAGCTGTGACATTCAGCTTTGCCACGAGCATGTCTGTGCTCAGACCAGCTCCTTGTGTGCGTTTACTCAGAGCACATCTATACAGGGCGAACAAAAAGCAGGAGACTGTTTGAAAACTTGGCTGAGTCTCACCTCTGGTAAAGAAACCCCATTACCCAGCCAAACATGATGGCGTGGTCCCTTGCACAGCACGTGCTGCTGAGCAGACAGGCTCTATAGAAAAATCTAAAAAAAAAATGAACTTTCAGACATTCCACATCAACTTTTCCCCTAATTTTGCTGGGGAGGAGTTTTGGCTCAAAGTGTATCACTCTCATCTCCCTTCATACCTCTCCCCTCTGCGCAGTTGCTAAAGCAGAGTTACAGCGCGTCAAGGATGTTGTCGATTTTGGAGACCAGGTCCTGGCGCTTGCTGGCATGCATCTTCTCGTTCTCGATATATGTGTCCTTCTTGAGCTTGCCTGCCACCAGCCGCTCTGCCTCCACCGATGACTTCAGGACCAGCTCCTTCACTTGGCCATCCAGCTTCTGAATTTCACTTACCTGGCAGGGTGAGAAACCAAGGGAGTATTAGAGGAGACAGAACAAAAGAAAAAAATCCCTACAGTGAAGCCAGAAAAGATGGCAGATGATAGCAAAAGATGAGGTCAGTGCTAAATAGAAACATCTCAGATCCCTGAATATTGCCTCCTGAGCCGTCACCTCTCCCTGGTATCACATTATGAGGAATATTCCACGAATAGGTAACTAAGGAGTGCAGATAAAAGGGGCTCCAAGGACCCAGAAGCCATACTGGCAAGAGCCTGCTAAAGAGTATTTAATGACAGATTTTAAAGGCTTCAAGCTAAACCTCAGCTCCGACAGCTGGAAGCTGTGTCCCTACAGTTAATGTCGTGGTGTGTGAGTGCCAGGTCTGCAATGACAGAGCTACTCTTTAATAACAGATTAACCAAGTTGGCTGTTGGCTAAATAGACCTTAGGGACTAAGGTGTCCCTCACTTGGGGTTAAGTGGCTGTTTCAGGTAAGTGTTAAAATATCTTGAAGGGAAAGACAGTGGGTGTGTGCTCATTGTGCCATGGCTTTCAACATGGTACAGCAAAACACCCCCCAAGGAGCATCATGTTACGAAAACTCTGTCAGCACCAAATGCAAATGTGCAAGGAAATAAGAGATGAGGGAGAAGATTTTGGGTTGTCTGGTGTGAGCAGTCAAGTCAGAACTGTTAATGTGTTGATAGTTTCCATTTTTGCCTAAGTGTCACTGCCATGAGCTCAATGAGAAGCATCAGGATTGCGTTACAAAAGCATTAATCTGTACAAATGCAGCTGTTTCAAGGGCTGCTTAAGAAACAGCACAAGCAGCTGTTTACCAGCAACACTTACATGGCTGCATAACAATTACTGCAAAAATAGTACTTTTCACACCCCTTTGCAGAGATCAAGCCATTTTCAGATGAAAAAAACCAACCAAGACTGGCTGCAGAAACTAAACCCCCAATTAAAACTCATGCACAATACTTGACAAAGCCAAGAACAAGAGAGTTTATAAAATAAATTTGAGTTTCTTACTTTATCACACAAGTCAGAGCCTTCTGTCTTTAGTTTAGACTGCAGAGAGGCTATTTCATTTGTCAGGGCCTTGTGCTCCATCTCCAAAGACTTTTTGCCACTGTTCAGGGTGGAGATGTCCCGTGACTGCTTGTATTTATTCACTGCTTCATCAAAGTGACGGTATAGCCCAAGCCTCTTGTTCACCAGAGTAAGCACCTGCTCTGTGATGCAGGCAACCTTCATCCTGGCTTCAGCAGCTGGATCCTGCAAGAGACAGGAGGGAAGATCAAAGCAGTTGTATCTTTGACCTGCATCAAGTCATGCCTGCAATCTGCCACAGAACTGTTACAGAAACTGTTCCCTTTGCAATTAAGGCAACTGAAAGTAATTAGGTGAATGGTGCAAGTGCTGATTAGGACAAGCACCTTTCAGCACTCAGCCCAGCCCAACAAATAGTTTAACAGTGAAAACACTGCAGAGGGAGAACTGCAGACATCCTTTCTCCTCAGAGGGACTCCTCTTCATGCAGAAAGCAAAATTCTAGTTAGCTTTATGACACCAATCACCCCTACAGGAGTGCCAGTGCTCAGGCTGAACAAAAACAGGACTTTAAACAACCAATAAAACATCTGAATGGCAAGAACATTCAGTGAGAATGACTGGTATGAAAAATCTCCATTCATCAACTGAGAAATCTGCTTGTACTCCCACAGGGCTCTTCATCATACAGACCTTGGTGATGGAGAAATCCAGCCTGACATAGACAATCACAGTGAAGAACAAGATGTAAAAGGCTCCAACCACCAAGAGAGGTTCTTGCAGCATCAGGATTTTGTTGAAGGTGTAATGAACCTACAAGAAAAGTTCCAAACACTGAGCAGTGCCCCATGTTACTGCAGGGGTTAGCTCCTCAGGCAGCAGCAGAACCACCCATGCAATCCAGAAAGTGTTTATTTCTCAGGTGTTTTGACCGTGCTGCTGAATTCAGAGAAGGCACAACTGCTCAAAGGCCACACTCACCACAATGTCCTGGATGTGCTGCTCCACCAGGTTGTTCTTGTGTGCCACAATAACAGGACGTCCAAAAGTGTCCAGATATGTGTAGTGAAGCTCGTCCGAGGCACGATTGATTTCATAGGGGCTGTCCACATGGATATTCCTGTGGATAAAACCAGACAGTCCCATATGACTATGGTGTTTGAGATGATGTAACCCAGGACTTGTCTGGCCAATTGTGGCCTCTAGCACGAGCTAAATTATGCAGTTTAAGCAATGCTCTACAAGGAAGCAAAGCTGTGTTCCAAAATCTCCTCCATGTGCAGAGTCATGGTTTTGACTCATTGTCCCCAGGGCATTAGAGCAGACTGGAGAATTGCCACCAACACAGCAGTCTGCAGAAACAAGCTAGGAGGAATGACACTTACTTGGCACCTTCTGGCAGGACAATCTTGACAGTCAGAGAGTCTGTAACTTGCTCATCAAATACGTGGTCAACAAACCTCATCTTCAGGGCATACTGATCACCTAAGAGTGCAGAGCAGAGGGTAGTTACAATTCCTCAGAGAACAAGAAACAGCCTTGATTGAAGCTCAGCTCCCACCCAAGACAGGAGCAGAATTTGTTTGGATAACTGTGCAGCAGGGGGCACTAGCTCACTCATATATTTGAATCAGATGTCTACAAAAACCTGAAGGAAGCACAAAAAAGGTGGATTTGCATATTCTAGAAAAAATAGTTGGCAACTCTTGTTGCTAAGGTGCAATGTACCACAGCTTTCAATTCTTTACTGTACAGCAACCACCTTTAAATACACAGGAGGACGTTTTTTATTCCCTTCTCCTCAGCCACCCACCAAGATTGTAGAGGTATTCGTAGCTTGGCAGGTTATAGCCAATGATGTAATGGGTTTTCCAGCCCCCAAAAAGCGGGAATCGGGGACGGATCTCCATCTCCACAGAGTCATCCAGGACAAGGAGGTGGCTGGTGGAGATGTTCCCAATTTCATCTCTGTAATAGACGTCCTGAGCAGCAGCTGGGAGAATGGTCTGTATGGAGAGAAGCAGGAGTGAGTGCATCAGATGGGAGTTACTTCCAGTGAAATTGGCAAAACCAGTAAAGGCTGGTAAGCATTGAGAAGCTGTGCTCCCACGTGAGACATGACAAAATGGCCATTCAGTTGCACTGAGTGGTAAAATTGTGCCATTATAAGCAATCCCACAAGTGGCTGCCAGCACTAAAATCACTTGGCCTCCAAATGAATGTGCTTTCTCCAGCCCAGTTTCAAACTCCCCAGACAGCAAGGGATCTCATCATGCCCACCAGGACAGCAATTCCCTTTTTACTCCAGCCTGCTGCCCTCGCTAACTGGGCTTGCTGACTTTATACTCAGCAAAATGAGATTTCTGTTTGGCTGCACCACCCTAGAGAATTACATCAATCAATCCTGGAGGCTTCATGCAGCGAGAAAGGTTTTGGTTCAGATGAGAACACCTAATACTTTTTATATCTGGCTAGCAGAGCCACAGCTTTAATTCTTGTTGAGCGCTTTCTGAGCAAGGAATGAATGGGTGAGTTTCCAATTAATACTGTTCAACATGAGGAGGTTATGATAGAGAGGCAACTCTGAAAATAAGGGGGTGGGGACAGAATGAATGGCCCTTGCACAGTGGAAAACCAAAAGCAGAGATCTCAGTACAGGTGTAAGGGGTGTAGAAGGTCCCTGAGATTGGAGGGGTGGGAGTGTGGAGAAACACTACATGCCCTGGTACGTGCAGTCTGTTGGACCAGCAGATGCAATGAAGTTTATAACCTCCTAATGCTGCTTCCAAAAGCTATTCCTATCCAGCACAACTTTTCTCTGAAAATAGACGAGAGTTTTAATATTTCACTGTTACTGGGGTATAGTTACCAAACAAAAGGCAAAGGGCAACTGTATTTTTTTTCCTCTGGGGATCTAAGAAAGGGGGAAGCCACAGTTAAAAAAAAAAAGACATGTGCAAAATGTGAACCTTAAAAGACTTGACAGAAGAGATCCCACTGTCTGGCTGTCTCTGGTAGTCGTATCTGGAGAAAGGCCCTTTCAGCACTGCTCCTGTGTGCTTTAAATCAACCGTCTCTTCAACAGCAATGTTACCCCAGTGAGACACCTCAATGACTCGTGTCATGCTGGTGATGGTCAGGAATGGGCTGTTATTTTCATAGTGCACCTTCAGAGTGTCCTAACGAGGGAAAAAAAAAAGATAAACTGTCAGACCTAAAGTAAGGAGGAAGCTCCCCTTACAATGATCCACTCCATGTGCCACAGAGAACCCTCCTTGGCAGATGCACATGTTCCTGACCTGCACACAGTCTAACTCATGCTTGACCTGCGACTTCTACATGAAAGCCTCTGCTTCCCACTCTCCAGCCTCTGAGACACATCCCTCATGTCTGAAAGATGCTCTCTACAGAGCCACAACCCCTTTGCACAGATATTTACCTGGCTGTATGGAGGGATGTCCTTGAAGGGGCCATATTCAATCATGTCCTCAGTGCGGGATGGGTTGCCCAGCTTGGTGTAACTCTCCACGTTCCTGGAGGCCAGTTTGACACGGGTTGTTTGGGTCTTGGTGACGTACGGTGAGTAAAAATAGTGATTTCCTTCAAAGACCACAAACTGCTTCTCGCTTTGGGTGATGTGGGTGGGATAGGGCTGCAAGACGTGCGTGAAAACCATTTCAACAGAGACACGGACCTTGGCTCCTGGGGCCAAAGGAGATGGCAGCTTCACGGAGAAGAATTTCCCACTGGAAGGGAGAAGAACAGGTAAGTCATGTGGAATCTCCCTTGAGAGAGCAACATCCCCTGTGGAGAGGCGGCCATGTATCATGTGTATAATGTGTGATTTAGGCAGGTATTTTATTTGCTCCTCCAAGACATAGAAATGTCTTGCCCCAGCAGGTGTGGTTACTCTAGACTGGGGAAGCAGCACAGGGTGAGCTATGTTCAGGCACAGTTACAGTTTTAGCTCCACAAAAAAACACCTAGTTCCCTTTTTTGAAGAGGAATGGTGACACACCCCTCCCTAATTCTGCATTTATAAAGTTTCAGCAAGACTTTTTTGCATTCTTCTCCAGATAACAGGAATGATCTGCATCAAAGGAAGCATGGGTATGAGTCCAGAAGACAAACCACAAACATCTTAAGCACCTGTTCTCACAAAGTCTGTTCGTTCTCAGGTTTTTGCCCACAGGATCTGAAATTAAGGAATGGTCAGAATGTGAGCAAGGTTTTGGACTGAGGTTCTACAGAATGTATTGAGACGCCATCAAATCTGTAAGGATGCACTGGACAGGCCGAGGTGATGCCAGAAGTGAACATACTTCATGTCACGCTCGGTGGCCCAAGGGCAGGATCATGTGAGACATCCAGGCATGTCAGAAGCCAAGGTCTACCCAGGCAACTTAACTTCACAGCCACTGTACTCCTGAAACCCAGCTGCACTGTGCTTTTGAGCCACTTTACAGGCACCACTCAACTCTCATGGCTCAGAAAACACCTGCCTGCCCAGCCTGCAGCACACCGCATAATATTCCAAGCTTGACAGTACAGAGCCTGATGCAAACAGCAGCAGCATCCTCTCTCCCAGCAGCAGAAAAAACCTGTGCTAAGCCAGGGCACCCAGCGCTCTGTGGTGCTCTCCACATAGCCACAGGGCACTAAACTCTCTGTAGTCACCACTGCCAACCATCTGAGAGCTCAAAAGGGAGTGATGGGTAAGAGCATGACCAAATGCTTCTCTCACCTAGTGTCCCTTAACAAGGGGCCAGGGCATTACTCAAGGCACTGAGTACAAGGGACTGAGCGCAGCTGAGGAAGAAAATACTCATGACCTCTAGGCATCTGGAACTGGGGTAAGATCTCTGCTTCACTGTGAGGACAATTATGAACCCCCCATGCACAACTCTAGGTATCAACCTCAGAAGGTGATACTCACCTTTTGCCCTTAACTTTAGTCTCTTTCACTTCCAAGGTGTTCTCCTCCTCTTCCTCACCTTTCACCTGTTCCCAAACAAGATGGATCAGTGTGCTGCTATTTAAAAGACTTAATACATCCAGGGCAAAGTCTGTACAGTCCCTGTAAAGAATTTTTAGGGGGGATGTCCCCCAGAAAGTATAAGCATATATATAACTAATTTATTAAGAAATTTTTTTTAAAAGGCCCTTTCATAATGTTGCTCACGAATACAAATTGCAGTGTGGTCAGTGTGCAAAAACAGACACTGGAGATTTCTGGTAACTCTCATGTTCCCGTGTTCTCTCAGCCTGATTCCCAAGCCAGCACAGTCACCGTAACTTGCAAAAATGAGAATATTGATCAAATGCTTTTGTGATTTCCCTTGTGACTGGGGAGTAAGCAAGCCGACGGAATATGGCTTGACTAGTTGAGGTATGCTACATAACTCTGTATATAGATATACTATAGACCGCTGTATGTACCTCTCTATGCTGTCAGTAAAGTTTATATAAAGCGACAACGCTTCTGAGGCTAGGACAAAAGTATTGTCCTACTGCTCCTCCGTCCCTCCTGTGGGTACGGGCTGGGCCCCACGTCCCGGCGCTGCTTGGGGCTGCCAGCCCTGCTCCGGCCGTGCTGGCGGCGACCCCCGCCCAGCCGGGCCGGCGTGAATCTCCCCCCTCATCGCCTGCCAGACCCCCACCTCCGCCCTCACCCAGCGACAGACACCCTCATTCCCGGCCGGCTGCGGGATCCGGGAGCGGCGCTGCGGGATCCAGGAGCCGCGCTGAGGGCCCGGCAGTGCCGACGTGTCCCTCCGGGCGCGGGGCCGGGCAGCGCCCGCGGCCCCTCGGCGGCCCCCGGGAGCGGCGCTCGGTGCCTGCGCCCCACGCTCACCTGCACGCCCAGGTGGGCCAGGCGGGGCTCCAGCCCGGGCTCCAGCGCCAGCAGGAAGGCGGAGGCGGCCGCGCCGCCCGGCGCGTTGGCGAGGCTGAGCTCGGCCGAGACCTTGGCCAGGTGCGTGCTGAGGTCCAGCGAGCGCCGCGCCTCCTCCAGCACCAGATCGGCGCTGGCCCCGGCGGCCGCCAGGCACAGGAGCAGCAGGCGGCACAGCGGTCCCGCCATGGCCGGCACACCGCGCGGGGAGGGCACAAGATGGCGGCGCCCGCGCTGTACGGGCACGGCACAAGATGGCGGCGCCCAGTGGGGGAGGAGGCTCGCGATGGCGGCTCCCAGTGGCCCTGGAGGCCCGGCCCCCCTCCTCCCCGCCTCCCGCGGTGCCTGAGGAGAGAAGCTGGGCGGGCTCCTTCAGGGGGCGGAGGGCGGCTTTGGGTCCCCGCAGCCCCGGCTCTTCCTGGCGCTCAGGTTCTGTCGGCGAGCTTGGGTGTTCCCGTGGGGCGCTGGGCCCGTGCCCTTGCTGAGCTCCCAGGCCTGGGCAGGCCTCGGGGCCGGTGGGACGCTGCTCGTTGGGCTCTGCTGGGGTTTCCCACCTCTGCCTGAAAAAGAACGCAAAAACTATTACAAATATGCCGGGATGCTCAGGGCTTTCACGTGCTCCTCAGGCTCCTCTGCAGCCATAGCACAAAGCAGCTCTGTTTATCCATGTTTTAGCAGTGGCCAGTTCCTGCCAGGGCTTCCAGGGGCCAGAGGTGTCAGTCCTGGTGGAAGTGTTGGGCATGGGATGGTCCAGAGGAGCTGTGAGTGTGGATGGCCCTGGGATGTAGCACTGGGCACTGCAAAAGGATGGACTTTGGTGCTTTCGATTATGCTGTTGAATTAATGAGCCTCAGACTGGGACAGTTCATCTTGCTGGCCTGGCACACAGATCATTGTTGCTCTGGAAGGTGAGGTTTAATACAAATAGAGTTTAAGCTGAACCCCAATTTTCTGCTAAAAACACAGATAGTTGACAGCTAGGTGATGCCAGAGCAGAAGTGCTGCAGGTAGCCAAGGCATGGTAACCAGCCCTGAACTGACTTAACGCAGCTGGGGAAAGGAAAATGTTAGTGGTTTAACACATGACTGGGGAAGAACATTCCCAAACATCTAAGGCAGATAAAACAGAGGAACGGATGTTGTCTGCTGTGATTGCCGGAGTAGGGCTTTTGCCTGTGAGCCCTGTGGGACAACAGACCTTTCATGTTTGCATAATGTGATCCAGGAGTCAATCTTTCTTTAAGATCCCAATGTGAGTCACAGAGATAATTCCTTGATTTGGCCTGAGATTGCCAAGTGTCGGAAGAGGATTTCCTAAATTATGTGTTTGGATACGGAGTCAAATAGCCCCTTGGCAAAGGCTAAATAGAATGGGATGTCTCCTGGTGTGCTATGTTCAAACCAGCATCATTTCTCAACTAGCCTTCCTTTTCTCCTCTTACCACCCCCCACTCCCCAAATTCTTCTCATGGAAATTTTCTTGGCAAATTACTTCAGTTTCCCTTTGATTTATGGAGGCACCAGCCCTGTGAATTTGGCAGCTTGCCCTGTAGCATATCCTAGCACAAGCAGGTAGTTTTGTCACCGTGTTTCAGGTGACAGCAGTGCTCTCTTCCAGCAGCACAGCAGGAGATGGCTGCAGGGGCGGGTTCCACCTCCTCAGCCTCATGCTTCCAGCCAGGGAAATGTTCCAGGTCCCTCTGCTCTCCAGGAAAAGCCTGTTTATCTTGGCCTTCTCCAAAGAGCTGGGCTTTGGGGCCTGGAACTGGGTAGGCATGTTCAAGGGGAAGCAACCGTGAAACATGAGGGGCTGAGCAGAACAGCTGCCTCTAATTTAAGGCTGGCCAGTAGCGCTGCATCTGGGCACTCCCTCCAGTTGTCCAGGTTGGATTTGCAAGCTCCTCTGCTAGGAATGGTTGTCACTGTCCTTCCATGTGTCACAGGGAATAAATGAACTCCAGTTGGCCTCTTTAATAAACACATGCAGCTCCAGCTCTTATTTCCCTGTCTCCCTTAGGGCAATTTCTCCTGGTAGAGGGAGGGAAAGCAGAAAATGCATATGTCCCTTGTGTCTGGAAATAATTGGGCTTCAGTTGTTACATCTTGGGCCAAAAGTTGCTCCCCAATGGGTTCATCCCAGGGGCTGAATTTGAGCTCACTGGTGAATGCCAGTTTCAATATGTGACCCGTCCCAGCCCCTGGTCAGCTCTGAACCAGACTGTTGTACACTAACCCTGTGTTTGGATACATTTCTAATTGTCATAATTGAGTCATGATGAGCCTGTGCATCATCTGTTTCAAGACTTCAGCCCTACCACATAGGCTAAATTTGTCTTTGGTTTGAAAAGCTGCTGCCTTTGGGCTTGTTCAAGGCTGAGTTTGGCTCTGCTGGCCCCTCTTGCCATTGCCCTATGAGCAGTGCCAGGCTGTTCTGCATGCATAGGGTCAGTCACAGCTGCTCGTGGGCCCTGGATGGGTGTGCTGGTGATGGTGGCTGGGACAGCTCCAGGGACAGCTTGGGGACAGCTCGGGGACAGCTTGCAGGCTGTGTTCAAGCAGGGACAGGCTGCAGTGTCTGTGTGCAGAACTGGCCATGCAGGCCTGGTGCCAAGTAACAGAGAGAGCCAGGAGTTCAGAGCTGCTTTTTCTCTCTTTATGTGTTTTTTGTTCCCTTGTTGCAAGGAATGTCCCCCTCCAGCAGTAATGTCCCAGAGAGCTGCAGGTCAGGAAGCAGCATGAGAGAGGTTACCAGTCCCTGCTGCTACCCAGGCGCTGGCGGAGTGCCCCAGCTCCCCGTGTGCTGTGGAGCGAGCGCGTCACCCTCCGGGCCACGGAGCAGTGGGAGGGGAACAGCCGCGATGGAGCCGGTGCCAGCCCAGCCGTCTGCCAGGGCTGAGGGACCAGAGTGGTCTAATAAATGCCTCTGGCAGGATAAGCCATGGACAGAACCGCACCCCAAGAAAAGCCCTATGTTCCTCTGTTTTTACAGGGCTGATGCCAAACTCAGAGCTGTGTCATCTGTCAGAGCAGTTTGTTCTCAAGGAGGGAAGGAGAAGTTGTTTTCTAGAAGGAGAGGGTTGGCTGTGACCACAGAAGTACACTGAAGCCCATAGCAGCAGGGAACAGGATTTATTCTGGTGTGATCCTCATAGCAGTGGGGAGCTTGCACCAGGAATATGCAGATACCATGATACAATGTGTTGCTCTCTGAGGAGCCCAGGTCAGGGACAGGAGAGAGTAAACAGGGCTGTGCATGTGGAGCAGAAGTCATCGTGGCAACACCTTGAAGAATTTAATACAAATCTATCAGTGATCCTGAAAAAAACCTCCCTGCTTCAGATTTTATTGGTGTTTCACCATTTAACCCTGTGTATGTAAAATCAAACAGCCTTTTGGCTGCCAGTGGGAGGCAGAGGGCACTTCTCTCTCTGTATTCAGTCCTGAGCAAGGTGTTGCAGTTGCCAGCCATGAGAGCACAGGTACAACATGGCTGAGTGGTGGCAGAGTTTGCTTAGCCTTGCTAAGACCCTCAAAAAGCATCTGGAGAAAAAGAAAAAAACAGTCTTCCAGTTTCATTATTTTTACAACCTCATTTTTTAGCTCATCAGCACAACTCACACTGAGCCTCTGCCAAGCAAAGCACACCGTTATTCTTATTTGGGGTTTGCCTGTGATTTCCTTGGGAATGGTGGACTTGAAGGGGGTTGGTTGGGGCTTGGCTCCTACTTTTTGTTTGGATACTCTGGAAACCTGTCTTACCTTCTTAGAGGGACAGTGGTGATGGGGCACTGTCTGCCCAGGGGCTGCTCCTCTGGGTTTTTTCAAGTTAATTTAGTTAGCTGCAGTAGCCCCTCCCTCCCCCCTCCTTCTAGTGTTCACCTTTCTTTAAAATAATTTCTTCCTGTTTAAAAAAAAAAATCTGTTTTTCTCTCTTTGTCAGACCACAAGACTCAGAAAAAAATAACGAAAAAACCTGGCTGTGCACAGCAATTGTATGAAGCATTGGGAAACACACAGGGAAAACCTCCTGGAAGAATATGGGACAGTGAGTCCTGCAAGGGGGTGAGACCACTGTGTGATGAGTGTTGTTGAAATAAGGAGAAAAAAATCGTAGAAAAGAGGACACTTCATCACTTTGAAAAGTATTTTTAACTTTTCTTAAAGCTTACTAAAAATGTAACTGAAATAGCCATAGGCAGGCACTGGCAGGCTGTGAATGAAAAAAATCTGCTACACGTGTACAGTTAAAATGCAAAACCTGAGCAAGGTATGTGGTCCGCACAAGGAGAGCTGCTTTGCGCTGGGTGGGTCTGGATTTTGTCACAGGATCAGAGCATGTTTTGGATAGAAGGCAAGGTGCTGTTTTAACTATATATAAAAAAAATGAGGGCGTGATCAGGGCTGCCACTCAAGTACTTTGAAGTTCACACAGGACCTGGGTACACCCACAGCTTGAAAATGCCTTCGGTGGACTGGCATCTGGAAAACTAGAGGAGAAGGGAGGAGGACAAAAGTTCTATCTTGGAAAAGACAGATGCTGCCTTTCACTGAGAACCAAGGAGGCAGGGAAGCTGCTGTCCTTCCAGGCTCCAGAGAAGGAGGCTGGGGGTCCTAGCTATGGGCAGAGGGGAGACCTGCTGGTTCCTGGGGCAGCAGCTGAATCTCACCTTTGTGCTGCAGATGAGGGCCGTCATCACCAAATGCTTGCAAGGCCTGACACAGAATCACACTTTTCCATCTGCTTGTTTACCCCAGGGCTGCAACCTCTGAGGGCCAGTGGTGGAGGCAACAGCACCCGCGTTTGGCTGAAATGATAGCGATAAATACAGTGGAATCAAGGTGGGAGCACCTGAAAGGCTGGGGCTGAGATCCCTGACCTGGGCTGGGCGTGCTGAGCTCCTGGCCGGCAGCTGCAGGCAGCGGTGCCACTTGTGCTTCGTCCAGACTGGGCGATGGAGCCGGTTCCCAGCTGTGAGGGGTGACAAAGAGCCTCACCTGTCCCCTCGGCCATGTCCCCCACCCCGCCATGGCCGCGCGTTGCCGCCAGGGGGCGCGCGGGGCGCGCAGGAGGGGCAGGGGGCGCGCAGGAGGGACGGGGGCGCGCAGGAATGGGCAGGGGGCGCGCAGGAGGGGCGGGGGCGCGCAGGAGGGGCAGGGGGCACGCAGGAGGTGCGAGGGCGCG
>VYZT01033825.1:185473-213958 GCA_013400735.1 Pomatostomus ruficeps | reverse complement strand
GGCTCTGCACCGGGGCCCGGCTCGTTTGCCCGCCCTGAGGCGGGCCCCGGCAGCCGCGCTGCCGGCGCTGAGCTCCCTGGAGCCGGGCCTGGCGCTGCCCTCGGGACAATACGGGGGGGGTCTCCTCGGGAAGGGGCTCCTCCCTGAGGGCCTTTCCCGGGATGCGCGTTTCGCCAGGCCTTTGTGGAGCCTCCTCTGCCGAGAGGCTCACAGAGGCCCGAGCAGTGCCTGCCGGGGAGGGAGCGCATTGTCTGTGGCGTGTGGAGCTGCTGTAGCTCCTCGCGAAGCCTGAAGAGGCTTCGGGGCAGCCGGTGGCCGAAGGAGGGCCGGGGCGCTGGGTCGGGGCGGTGAAACGCTGCTCTGGAGGTCGGTGGGGATCTCTTTTAACATGAACCGGCAGCCCCGGGAGCAATTAATCTGACCAAAGAGGCGGCCGAGGAGACTGGCAGTTATTGCGAAAGTAGCTGTCGGTGTGTGTAAAGCCTGAGTCAGTCCTAAGAAGTATTAGAGTGGATGTTAGAAGTGCTTTTGTCTGTGAGTGTATAATAAGGTAAATTAAGTGATAGATGTGTTATTAGTTTCCATATATATAGACTAATAAATATGGAAATGCCTGATGGTTGTACTTAAGACAGTTGCACTCCCTGTAAATAGAGGAATTTTTTTGGTAGTAAAAAGGCTGTCTTAATCTGAAGTAGGATAGGTAACCTCAGCATCAAAATGAGTACATCTCACCTAGTAACTCCAAGCGTTTTGTTTTCAAAGCTGGAAATTTCAGCATTATCTCCTGGAAAACTAAAATTGCATGCTGATAAGCAGAGCTGTTGTGATCTGTGTGTATGAGATTTTTATATGTAAACTGAGAACACATGACAGAATGAAGTCCTCCCAGCTGTAAGCAAGCTGTTCTTTGTTCGACACTTGCCAGCATGGAACCTTTAAAGCTTCCAGTACTTGTCACTGGCTGGCCAGCTCTGGCCTGTGCCTAACACTCTGTGTACCCGTGTGGGAACTGGGGCTAGGGGAAGCGGAGAATTCTCTTTTTGGGGGAATGGTATGTAAGTAGCTATGCCACGGTGTTTGGCTGGCTGTGGTGGTACCAGAGGCGTGTGAACAGGAGCTGCAGCCTGGCTGTGCTTCCAGTAGAACCAGGCTGCTGGAGTCAGTGTACCCTGCTCTCTCAGGAGCTGAATTTGAGGTTAAAGTGGGTGGAGTCATTTGAATATTCCTTGTTAAATAATCAAGGCTCCGTTGCTGTACTTACTCAGGAAGAACAAGTATACTTGTCTCTCCCCCTCCCCCTTGTGACTCCCAACAGCTGACTGAACACATGACTTGCCCTCCATGCACTAGTGAGTGGACCCACCATGCCCAGCCTGAGTCCTCAGAATTAAAGCAGCTCTAATACTGTTAACTTTCAAGCACTGCCTTCTTTTTGTTTTGTTTTTTGTGGTTTTTTTAATTTTTCTTTTTTCTTTGTGCTGTTATGTTAATACTCTCCATCTGGTGTAGAAAAGCTGTTAGATGATGTTAATCTGACCCCTCAATAAGGAAAACTTCTGAAATCTGATGGCAGTTTCTTGCTCTCCCAACCTGCAGTGTGAAGTATAACTGGTAAGATGGAAGGGAGTAGCTGTGTTAAACATTCTTCTTCCCTGTGGTGTCCTGCAGTGGTCCCTGTCCTCAAACTCAAATACCCTGATAATAGCTCAGCATAGAATCACGGAATATTCTGAATTGGAAGGGACACACGAGGATCATTGAAGTTCAGTTTCTGGCCCTGTACAGGACACCCCCAACAATCCCATCATTGCCTGAGAGTATTGTTCGAGTGCTCTTGAGCTCTGGCAGGCTTGGGGCCATGACCACTTCCCTAGGGAGCCTGTTGCAGTGCCCAGCTACCCTTTGGGTGAAGAACTTTTTCCCTATATCCAGCCTAAACCTGCTGTGACAAAGCTTCATGCTGTTCTCTTGGTCCTGTCACTGGTCAGCAGAGTGAAGAGGTGGGGAACAGGGCACCCTGAGTTGTATCTTCAAGGTACCAAGTTAAGGATTTAAATAACTGTGTTGCAGAGTCTGCCCTACAGGCATCCTGGCCCTCCTGCCAAAACGAGGGAATCAAACCCTTTGAGTAGCACAGACGTGTTACAACATTGATAAATCCTTACAAAGTGGAAAATGTAGAAGCACTGCTCTGAAGTGACCTGGGGAAGATATGACTTTGCTTGGTTTGCTACTCAAAATGAAAGCTTGTGAGCAGGAGGGTTACCAGATTTTTTTTATGCATCACCTTCTTAAAGCTCGTGTTTTAAGACACTTGTATTGGAAGGTTGTGAGAATTACCTGTTGGAGCAAATCTCTGGCAATGCTTGTCCTTGAGGAAACATGACAATTACAATCAAACCATCTGTGCAAAACTATAAATAGCTCTGTCTCTAACATGTATGGGGTTTTGGTCTGACTTCTGTGTGAAAATGAGACTAGTTTATGCAGAACTTAACATTTGGCTGTAAACAAAATTGCCTGTGCTTGATTAGGGTATGTTTTTAAATGCCGCAGCGTGAGAGACGGTTTGCAGGCACCTGCCTCGAGAATAAGGGCTACGAAATAGGGCACTTGGATGTTTGCAGTCTCTGAAACTAGTGGATGATGTGGTCTCACAGGTACTTATTGGTGCATGTCCCTGCTTTTAGTATACAGCAATTTTGTTAGTAACTGAAGTAAATTGAGCCTTTGTGAAACAAGTACAGAACCCTCACCTTGCATGGTGCCAGTGTTTCCTTATGTCTTCTGGGCTTCTCCTTGGCTGTGACCTGCCCTGCCCTGTTACTAGGGCCTGATGGACCTGAGATTCCCTTGCAGAGCTGTAGAGTAGTTTAAAGATTGTTGCCTGCATAGAAGGGAGTCCAGCTAAAACCTTACCTAAATGCTGAACTTGATTGGGCAGTAGTATGTGCTGCTTGTTTGACAGCAATCTTGCATCCTTCAGATGCTGAAATACTTCATTCTTGCACAGCATTGTCTTGATAATTGCAGTTTATTCGCCTGATCAGTTAGAGTTGAGTTGGCTTCCCTCTGCAGCTTCCTAAAACGATCTTTCATACTTGCTGTGTAACAGTCTGACTTCAGATATAGCTGTAACCGGAGATTGTGAGGATAAAAGGGTCACTCTCTGCAGCATCAATCCAAACACGAGCTGTGCATCTCAAAACTGTGTGGATAATTAATTGAATGACAATAGTTAATATACCATGCTTAGTTCTGCAGTGAGAGGCTCGATTGAAGGTCCCATTCCTCTTTAAATGCACCTTGAGTAAAGCTTGCAAATGAGTGCCCAAGGTCAGGAACTGCACATGTGCTGCTCAGAAATAGCAGGCGGTGAAGGGATACCCCTGTGTCACATGGTTCCCCTTTGGCTCCCGGCGTGCTTGTTGCTTTTGCTCTCTGTTGGTGGGGATGCAGCTCTCGAGCCCAGCATGCTGCTGCATTTTGTGCTGGCGGAGATCTGCCCTGGTGATGTCATCGCTGCTGTGAGCGCTGCTCCTGCGAGGCTGCTCCTCCTCTCCGGTGCCAGCAACCAGCGCTCTGTCTGTGGGGGAAGCTTTTGTCAACACTGCTGTTGCTACCTCATGGTCAGTGACCCTGGGGAGGGAAGCAAGCTTGTCAAGGCCGCTGGAGTGTGTTGATTTGCAGCTGATCTCAAATAGCCTTGACTTCTCTTGCCAGGAAACCTGTTATTGAGGCTGTGGCTGTCTTCTTAAGGCAGTGAAGCTTCAGGAGGGGCTGCACTGCCTTTGAGATGGGATTAAAGTGTAAACCAGTGGCACAGATTTCTATCTGTATGATTTAAAGTCACTTAACATAATGAGTGATTTGCACTTTCTTCTGCATAACCATATAAAATGCCAGTTTAAGGTGACTAATTGCATCTAACTGTACTTGCATGAGTTGCAAGCAGAAATTGTTAAGTTAAACTGAGTAGATGCTCTTAATGTCAATTAAAAGACCCAGTATTTTTCTTGAGTCTGTCCTATATACTGTAATTTCGGTCATTTGACAGACAAGGTGGACTAGTGAAGTGGTGGACAAAAGTGGAGGCCAGCAACTGGAGCTGCCTTCAGAGCCAACTTGCCTGGAGTACCTGGACTTTGGTTACTGGGGCTACCAGTTTATCTAACAAGTCTGTGCTGAGCCCTTGAACTCTTTCCAGCTGGAAGCAGAATCCTCTTCAAAGTAACCTGCCTGGTGCTTGTCTCTCTCAAGTGGGCTGAGTCACTCGGCTCCGAGACATGGATAATGATATCTGGAGTCCAAACTGGCACAGTGGTGACAGTGTCTTGAGCATGAGCAGTGAGAGGGTTTTAGCTGAGACACGCCTAGGCCTGAACCTTTCCCCCCTGCATAGCAAGATGCCATTTGCCCACAGAGTTCTCTTAATCTCACCATGCAAGTGAAGTTTTTATTGGACCTTTGTGGAGCTTCATCAAGAGAAAAGGTGAAGTGGTAAAGTACTGATGCAGGATCTATACAAGAGGTATGAGGGCATGAAGTATGAGTGTGAAGTTGAGTATCCACAGTAGGAATTCCTTGTTAGTCACTGACTTAGCTGTCATGGCAAGCTCCCTGTTACACTCCCATCCTGGTACTGAAATACTTGTCCTTCCTGCTCTGCAAACCACATTAGCATAGTAAGAGGTATTGAGTGTGTGTAGGATCAAGAGTTCTGCTCACAGATCAAGGGGTAGTTCTTAGATTGCAACCTGTCCCTAGAGAAAGCTTGCTCTTTAGAAGACTCATTACTGGGAACAGGACCTCCTGGAAGGAGGAGTAAGGTTTTTGCCATTAGTGTTGGTCTGGTACTTCCCTACATCTGCTAGTAGGATCTCCCATCTATTTGTCCTTTCTCCTCTATCTAGCTTCCCATGCTGCAGGAGAGACAATACTCATTCTCAGACCTGAATATCAGGTGTAAGTTACAGCATCTGGCAGCCCTCCTAAGGGCCGTCATTTGACTTGGTCAAAGTCTCCTTTCAGTCTCTTGTTTCCTGCCCAGCCTCTAGGAACTGTGGCAGCCAGGAGTGGATAAACAAGGCTTGTTTACCACTGACAAGGTCTAAGATCTGTGCTTTGCTTACCACTGCGAAAGTTATCTATTTGTGTTTCTGAAACCGAAAGCATGACCAGAATGTATGAAAACTTAGGAAACTCTAGTCAAAACTAGAAATTAATCTGAGCACTTAAAAATTACTATCAGATATGGTAAAAATCTAACAACTCAATTGTTTGTCAGTGGCCTGGCTAACTTAGAATATTTTGAATTGGACAGCCTTATCTTCTGGACACATAGATTAAAACCCAGCTGCCTCTGGTACTGTGCTTGTTTTATAGAAAGCAAAAAGGGAATTGTCACTTAGGGTATGGCCTGATGTGTGTGAACCGTGCTGGGCTCTTGGTATTCATGTCAGGGTTACTAAAACTGTTGGGTAGCTCCACTAGCTGGGTGGCTGTGTGCCAAGAGGCCGACAGACACCACTCTATAAACCGGGCTGTATGAGCACTATAGCTGTGTTCCAGTTAGTTTAAGTTTTATTTTACTGATTGGAAAGCTGTCCACCAAGTAGGCCGTTGTGGTGGAGGCATCATGGATGCTGTGCTGGTGTAGCTGCAGTGCTTTGCGTAGGCAAGGCCCTTAGTCGAGGCAAATGGCTTGTTGCCTAGTGTCTCCCAGCAGCCAGCTATGTGCTCAACTCTCCTCCCACATCCTGAGATTGTCTCCCCCAGGGCAGAATAGGGGAAGTTGAGCTTGGTTTGATAAAGGGGGAGGGGTGTTAAAGCAAGCATGCCTGTTCTTGTAACAGCTTCATCCTTGGGGGAAATCTGCTGGGAACTACCTGAAATCCTATAGGATTTAACAGGGGAACTGCTTCTTCCTGGAGGGTTGGGGTACAGCAATACTGATTCTTGAATGTTGACATGATTTGAGCCTCCAAGAGAAGGATAGCAGAAGATCTTGAGACACTTCTATCAGTCTGTTAGGGTATGTCTGCCCAATCCTGGGAGGATCTTCTGCGGTGTAAGGGCCATTTAGCTGCTGGAGGAGCTGGTGGACTAAAACTTCATGACTGGAAACATCCAGCTTTCAGTGAAGCTTCTGGGTATGGTTTTCTTGCAGAGCTGTCTTCCTATAAGCTGAAGACTTCTACTTCAGCAGCCCTGGCTTTCTTTCTGAGAATCCTGGTCTTGTTAGCATGTGGCATTAGCTTCAAAAGAATCTTTCTGGACTCCTCTCCTGCCACAGCTTCGGTCTCCCATACCTGCTACCCATTGTGGAGATGATGGGAATCATCCTCAGGTTGTCGAGGAGCAAAGTGATCCACCCAAGGTGGCTGCCCAGCATAGCTGGCTGCATCCTTGGGGACATTTTCTTCACTCCCTTCCCTCCATCCCTTTGGCTTAGGATGATTATCACCTGGAAGATCCTACATGTGCTTCTGTGATCTTAGGCTAAGCAGCAGTCTGGGCAAAGTAGTGTTCCTGTAGACAGCAAGAAATGTCCTCCAGACCTTTCCCACTGCTCCTAAGCACACTGTTGGTCTGATTGAACATGGAGAAACATCTGCCATGGTACTGTAAGCAAATGTATTTTCATGCTTGTTTTGCTCCCACTTGCAAACCATGTAGTCAGATCAACGTGATGCCTCCTCATGAGAAGGTGGCTGTTGTGATATCTAAACTAGTGGTGATCAGTTTTTGGCACTAGGGGTGGGGTCTAGTCCTATGTAGTTTGGACTTTTCTAGGGTAGAGTCACAATTCATTATAGCAGCTTTACAGCCAAAAACTTGTTCAGTTCCATAGCTAGTATTTAAATTTTGTGCAGCATAGAACAACTCTGATCTGGAGAAATGCCAGGAGGTGTAACAGGGCTGTGAATCAGTGAGGCTTGGACTGAAGAGTTTGGCTTTGAGGACTTGGGCTTTGCGCCTGACTGATCATATGCATCAGTGCCTCTCAGGAATGCAACACTCTCCAAATCTCAGCCCTAAGGGAGCCACAGCTGAACTGAGACCTCAGGCAGGGCAGACCCCTTCTCACATGCAAGTCCTGTGATTTCATTGCAGACATGGCTCCTACCAGTGACATTGCTTCTGCCTTGCCTGTGTTGTCTGGACTCTGGCAAGCTGGATGTTGGCATGTCCTCTTCCAGTGAGCTCTGATTCCTTGCCCACATCAGGGACGCATGGTAGAGTCTTCAGCTGAGGATTGAGGGGATGTCTGGAGCAAGCTAAAACCTTACTACCACTGACTGGAGTGTCTCACCCAAGACTGGCTCTGGAGCTTCCTTGATCACACCAAGAATCTATTATGCTCAAAACTATTCCAAAGCTTCTGTTTTCCAACTGGATTTTCTGCCTGTTTCTCCAAGCTGCATGCTGCCCCATCATTCCTTTAGCACTGAACTGTCTTAAGAGCATGTTACCCATGAACAGGATGCAGCAGAATATTTGTGTAGGCCTGGTGTCAGCATCATCTGGGAGCTACTTCAGACCATGTCAGTTGGCTTTTAGCACTGTGTCATACTGGTTTGGTGCCCATGTTGAAGCAGACAGTGAACAGAACTTGAAGCCATGTGGGTGAGCTGCTGCTGCTGCTGGTTCCTGAGCTTCGCTTGGTTCTAGAGCAGCTGCTCCAGCACTGGAGACTGCAACTCCACCCTCAAAAGGAGGTGGAAACTTACTGCAGGCAGCTGTAGTCTAACAAGCTAATTCCTCTGCGATACTGAAACATGTTCTAAGATTCTATTTTGATCGGAGCTATGTCAGTGTGCTAGCAGGCATCTGAAGCTCTAGACTGTTCTTCAAGAAGGTGAAGCTTTTGGTGTAGGACTCTCAGATGGGGGTGGGATATACTGGACAGCATATTTACACCTGACAGCTTGCATTGCAATGTTTTACACAAGGTATCAAAAATTAATTTGTAGCTGAGGCTTCCAGCTCCACGAACAGAGGTAATTTCTGCCTCACAGGGCTGTCTGGGAAAGGTACCAACTGGACAGAAGCCTGCTCTTGGTGGAGCTGCAGTAAGTAGCAGGCAGCTGAGCTGCTCCTCTTGAGGAGGGAATGAGGAGCTATGGTTGAGCTTTTGGCTGGGTACCAGCAGGAGGGAATATATTGGTTAGAATAGCAGCATAAACGTGTTGGGAAGAAGGAGGTGGAAATCAGTTTTGAGATGCTACTGATAGAACAGCAGCCAGAGTGTACCCCTCAGAGAAGCTGTCACAGGAATATCTTGCCAGCTGCTTTTGGTGTGGGCTCTGCTTGAACTGACTGCTACTTTGGGGTGCATCTGTGAGGCCTGAAGGCACATCTGATTGTATGGACTGTAGGAGCCGATTGCCCTCAAAAACAACCTATTTACAGAGAGCAGTTCTTGCGAGTTGTCAGCCCGAATGACGAGATGTTCCTGATTTCGTTTTTAGACACAGCATGTGTCCCCACTAAATGTGAGGCTTTCCTCGATGGTATCTTCCAGTGAGCTGGGGAAGCTGAGCTCCTAGTAGACCTGTCATGGGAGTGGAAGAGAGTACTGTCCTGCTTGTGCAGCCTTTGTCAGTGCAAGATTCAACCTGCTGTTATAACTTCCTATGCTTCTGTAGTAGTCCTCAACATGAGGACTATGGATACATACTCCACCTGCAGAACACCCAAGTTTGGTAAGGAAAACATGCAGGCTCTGTAGGTCAAAAACATCAAAGGCAGCCTTATTTCTAGATTCTTCTTTGAAGGTAGCTTGGCATCTCTTAAGCCATGTTGATATGAAATTAATAGCCCCTGCTGATTGTTGTGTGATTACTGCTGTGTTTTTACCCAGCTGAAAAGACAGGACTTCTGTCCTTGTGGGCTGTTGTGTCACTCTCCGGAGAATGCAAGTGACATGTTAAATACTGGTATCTGTTGGTCTCAGATTTGTGTTGAACTGCTCAGGCAGTTACTTGTAGCCTTGTATTGGCTGACACCTTGTTAGCAATTTCTGTGTGACTGGCTAGTGCGAACGAAGCTGTTGTTAAATTGTAACTGGGAAAGCTTGTTCAGCCCCGTCTGGGGCTCTGCTGCAGTTGGAGTTTGAGGCTTCAATACAAAGGGTGTCTGGACCACTTGGACACTCTGCAACCACAAACTGTGATTCTGGTCAACTAATGGCAATAACAGGCTATGCCTTTCCTCAGGATGAGGTCTTGCTTTTTCAGAGTAGCTGAAAAATTGGAGCAAATTCATCTATCTACTCAAAGCTTTAGCTAAAGCATGGCAAGGTACAGTGTGATCATGGGGCAGTGGTATGTGCCAGGCTGTTTGGTGTGCTTGGTCCTCTAAAAACAGGATAAACATTCAGTGACCATCTCATTTCAGTGGCTGAAGGTCTAAGCAGACATAAGCCCTTGAGATACCAAACATGCTAGGGAACTTGCTGCTTTTGAGAGGGAACTGGTTCAGTCTGACTGAGCTGGTCCTGAATCATATTTCCAGCTTCAGTTTCCTTGAAAAAATGCAGAACCCGGTGAGGGGGGAGGGAGGGAATAAAAATAGCTCTCTGTAGTACAGAGACATAATGCTCTGCAGCCTCCCCCATGCAAGAGAACAGTGAGTAGAGGTGCTGTTTCTGTGTCAAAAGTGCACTTAGCTGCATTTTGGGACACTTTTCCTACATTTCAGGACAGAAGGTTCTTCCAGTACACAAGGCTCTTGTCTGGTCACTGTGGTGAGCACACTGCCGTGTGTGGTAGCCCCTAACAGAGACCCAATCTGTCCACATCAGCTCGTTCATGGTGGGTGTTTTTGCTAAAGGTCCTGTGGTATAGTGGGGAAGTGGAAGCTCTGCATATCAGCCACAGCACCCATAACAGAGCTGCTGTGCTTCAGATTCAAATACACCTTTTTGTGGGATGCCTGCTTACTAGTTCACTATGCCTAGTTCTGCTGCCTGCTGGGACAGGGGAGCAGAACTAGGCATAAGTGCTGCTCTGAGTTTAGCTCTGCTCGATGCCTGCTGCCCTACCACTTTGTGCCATGTTGGGGTGGTGTTAAATATTCCTGGCAGAGGACACAAGGCAAGAGGTGCTGTCCAACATCCTCACTTCAGCATTCAGCTGGTTCCTAGTGGAAGGTGCAGGTGGCAGGCTGATAGCTGTAGGAACAGGGACCTCCTGGTCAAACGTTCCAACCTCTATAGACATGTTAGGATTTTGACTCAAACTGTTAAATAGCAAAGCTGAAACAGTAAAGACTGCTCAGCAGCTTCAAAACTGATATGGTTATGCTGCTACTTAGGGAGCCTTGTCTTCCATGGAGGTGAAATTCCCCCCAGGGCTGGATGCTTTCACACTAAAACTCTCCATGAGCAACTTATAGTGTTCCTTTTGCAAGGCCTGTTTCTGTTAAAGGGTAGCTAATCTGAGGTCAGGTGAGCCATCAAGGCAAGCTACTACTGTTCTTTGCTTGTACCAACCCAATTAATATTAAAGTGCCTGCATTGTGACTTGACACATGTGAACATCTCTAAGGAATTCTTAACCATCCATTTCTGCTTTGAGTTAAAGCAGCTGTCTTAATATAGCAAGGGAAAGGACAGTTGTAATGTACTCTGAAGCAACAAGGGAAACCTAATTAGACTTGGCATAGGCTTTATTTGCTCTTGCATCTGAGCTGTAGCAGTATGAAGCTTCATAGGATGGGTTTTGACTCTCCCTTTCAGATCAGCTAAGCCAGTGATACTTGCAGGTCAGGTGTTAGGGATTTTTCCCTTGCTGCTCCTGCGGGTGAACCTTAAAGGTAATAACATTATTGTGGGAGAGAGTGTGCTATACCAGCTTAATTTCATGAGGGTCAGCATATTGTTAATGGCTTGTTTGCTTAGAGGATAGGCATTAAAAATGGAGTGGAAGGACTCCTCTCCTGTATTAGAGACAGCCATGTCATTCCTTTGGCACCAGTTAAGCCAGGAGGAGGAATGATGCTGACTGGTCTGCTGGCTGATGTGGAGTGTCTGGTGGCTCCTGAGCGCAGCTGGCTGGGTGTGCTGCTGTAGGCTGTGTTCTGAGCAGTCATGCAGATGACCTCGCTCCAAAAGATTTCATGCAGTGTGAAACAGAGCTGATGTCTTGGATCAAATCTTAACAAACAGGTTTTTCTTCATGACACCTCTGAAAAAGGAAGTGTTTGTTCAGAAGTGCTGCTGGGACTGGACACAAGCCCCATGTGAGCTCTCATACTGCCATCTGAAGGGCGTGTGCCTCAACAGGGTGCTGCTCTGGAGTAATTGTGTCAAATACCATAAAGCAAGACCAGCTGCATTGTATAGTGCAAAATAGTCTTAGGCTGGGGTCCCACTGACTCAGCACTATCTCAGCCGTTTTCTACAGGACCTGAAGATGTGTTTCTGTGTTGTACTGGGCAAGGAATAACTCTGAAGTGAGTCTGTTTGTAGCTGCAATGAGAAGATTATTAAGAGGGCTTGGCCCATCAACTGACTGGGCTTCAAGGCAGCACCAGCCAAGCCTGGTAGCACAAGGGTGTGAGACTGGGCAGTGTCCACTGCTGGTCCCTGGCAGGGCTGGAGTTCCTCACTGCCTCATGGCCCACACCAAATACAAAGCTATGGCAGCTCCTCCTGTGCTATGGCTCACATCCGTTGCATCATCTGGGATAGAAGCTGAGTGTCTCACCTGACTGGTGTTGATGGGGCAGTGACAGCCCTTCACACTGCTGGGTAGCCTGTCAGCTATGACAAGAAGGCAGTGTCAGCTCTGACTCAGCCCAACTTCCTATGTCTGCAGGTGGCTGCTCAGCTGAGTTACTTCCAAGGTAATGAATCTTGACAGAGCAGTTTTCCCTCCCCTCATAGTGGGACTTCAGGCTATGTTGAACTTGGGAGATAAGCATCCAGTGTGATTTAGTGTTGCAATTTAGGGCTCTGCAAATCCTTCCCTAAGCATGAGAACTAATGCCAGCTTGTCCAAAGCTGCTTCAAATACCAGGAGGCAGTGAGCTGCAGCAGCAAGTGATACTGGAAACACTCTGAGGAAAATAGAAGCAGTTCCCAGAAGCATGCTGGGTTCTGGCACAGCCACTTCTGGGTGAGTTGTTTTCCTCTGTCCTGAGGAAATCAGGTGACTTGCACTGGACCTGAACCTATGCAGATGTTTTTCATGACAGTCCAGTGTACACAGCTGTCTTTAAGCTGTTTTAAAGCTCTATTCACTTGTTTCTTGCTCCATCTGGGCTGCTTGTGCTGCACAAGTCTCTGGCTTGGCTGGCAAAATTGTCACTTGTTACATGCTGCTTGAAGGAACTTGTGTGGTCTGTTCTCCCCATGGCTATAGGGGAGACAAGCTATGGTGTGTGGATCTTGGCAAGAGCAGAAGCAGAGCTGATGTTGGTGTTGTTGACAACTTTCAGCTGGTTCTGTCTTAGTGAGCATAGCTGGGCTGCCAGTTGGATCAGTGAACAATGCAGTCCATTGGAAAAGAGAGGTGTTTACACTTGGGGAAATTGTCCTGCACGTGCTCTCTGGCATCTGCTAACACCCATCTAAGGGTAGCATGAGCCCTGTGGCTGACCTGTCACTGCTGCTCGCTCCACAGTCCCTGGCTGTTGTCTCCTTGGCACTGCGTCCTGTTTAGATGCATCTCAAGGATCTCATGGGGTTATGGAGGAAAAAACCCCAGAAGGGCCAAAGCTCAACTAGAATTTAATCTGGCTACTGCTGTAAAAGACAATAAAAAGTCTTTTTATACATTAGCAACAAAAGGAGAGCTAAGGGAAATCCCCATCCTATATTGGATGTAGAGGGGAACATTGTGACAAAAGATGAGGAAAGGGCCTGCTACATGACACACTGGAGACACAGTGGCTGGATGGGTGGGTACTGAGGGAGCTGGTGGAAGTGGCCCTGAGCCACTTTCAGTCCAGCAGTTGTGGCTCACTGGGGAGGTCCCAGTGGCCTGGAAGTTAGCTAATGAACTGTCCATCTATGAGAAGGGTCAGAAGGAGGATCTACAGAAGGCCTGATAGTCTGACCTTGGTGCCAGAGAAGGTTATGGAGCAGGTACCTTGAGTGCCATCATGCAACACGTACAGGACAGCCAGGTGATCAGGCCCAGTGAGCATGGGTTTAGGAAAGGCAGGTCCTGCTTGACCAACCTTGTCTCTTATGATAAAGTGCCCTGCTTAGTGTGTCAGTGAAAGGCTGTGGATGTGATCTGTCTGGATTTTAGTAAAGCCTTTGACACTGCTTCCCACAGCATTCTCCTGGAGAAGCTGGCTGCTCATGGCTTGGACATGTACACTGTTTGCTGGGGAACAANCATGTACACTGTTTGCTGGGTAAAAAACTGGCTGGATGACTGGGCTCAGAGAGTGGTGGGGAATGGAGTCACATCCAACTGGCAGCTGGTCACCAGTCGTGTTCCCCTGGGATCAGTACGAGGGCCAGTCTTGTTTAATGTCTTTATCAATGCTCTGGGTGAGGGGATTCAGGGCACTCTCAGTCAGGTTACAGATGACTCCAAGTTGGGTGGGAATATTTAATCTTCTGGAGGGTAGGAGGGCTGCTCTGCAGAGGGATCTGGACAGGCTGGATCAATGGACCAAGGCCAGTGGTGTGAGGTTCAACAAGGTAAAGTGCTGGATCCTGCCTTTGGGTCACACCAACCCCCTGCATCTCCAGGCTGGGAGCAGAGTGGCTGGAAAGCTGCCTGGCAGGAAAAGCTCTGGGGGTGCTGGTTGACAGTGGCTGAACATGAGCCAGGTGTGCCCAGGTGGCCAAGAAGGCTCGTGGCATCCTGGCTGTATCAGCCATAGTGTGGCCAACAGGACCATGGCCTGACTGTCCCCCTGTACTGGGCACTGTAGAGGCTGCAGCTCAAATCCTGGGTTCAGTTTTGGGCCCCTCACTGCACAAAAGACACTGAGGAGCTGGAGAGTGTCCAGGGAAGGGCAGCAGAGCTGGGGAAGGGGCTGGAGCACAAGTCTCCTTGGGAGTAGCTGTGGTTGTTTAGCCTGGAGAAAAGGAGGTTCAGGGGGGACCTTATGGCTCTACAACACCTGACAGGAGATTGTAGCCAGGTGGGGAGTGGGCTCTTCTCCCACGTAACAAGTGACAAGATGAGGAAACAGCCCCAAGTTATGCCAGGGAGTTTAGATTGGATATTAAGGAAAACTTCTTCACCAAAAGCACGTCAAGCACTGGAACGGGCTGCCCAGGTCAGTGGTGGAATCACCATCCCTGGAGGTGTTTAAAAGCCATGTAGCTGTGGCACTGAGGGACATGGGTTAGTGGTGGCTTGGCAGTGCTGGGTTAATGGTTGGACCCCTTGGATGATCCTCGAGGCCTTTTGCAAGCTGAACAACGCTGTGACTGTGAGGTGGGTGCAGTCCGGCAAGGTGTTAGCTGTAGGTGCGTCACTATTACAGTGGCTGCAGGGATGCTCCTTCAGCTTCTGCAGCATTCACTGACAGCAAAGGCTAAAACACTTCATGTCTTTTAACCCTCAAAGCTTGAGATGATTAAGATCTTTTGCAACTGGACTGCATCTAGTAAGAGGCTTTTACAGCTTGGAGGCTCTTGTAGTAGTGGGGTGAAGTGGGTGCAGTTATCTAGCTCCTGAGGCTGTTGTGTATCCCAGGAAGCACACAGGATCAAGCTGCTTGGAAGACACAAAAATCCCTGTTGTAGAAGCGAAGGCCTCCTTAGATGTGAAAATCAGGAATAGCTCCTGAAGAGTAGGAGTTGTGTGCTGCAGTGAATGTGGTGTAGCAGGATGGGAATTTTAGGGTAAGCAAGTCCATATATAAGGGCTTAATACCAAAGCCTGTTGTCAAGGATCTTTGAAGAGAAGTAGCACAGCTATAACCGTCTTGTGGCTCCTCTTGCTGTACTGAGCCTGCGAGGCTCGTTCAGGAAAGCCAGAAGTCCTTGTGTTGTGGAGCAGGTCAGTACCAAAACAGGGTCTGTGACCTGATCCAGCACATAAGAGTGGTTTGCCCACTCCCTCTGCAGAGGTGTGGAGAAGGGCCTCATGGTAGGACGGGTGTGCTCAGCCACTGGCAAGATCTTGTGCTTGCTTTCACCATGCTACAGAACATCCAGAAGTGTGTTCAGGCCTGCTGCAGCTGATGAACTCGTAGCAGCCTCACTGGTCTGAAAGCGACCTGGGAGCAAATAAGTGTGGAACTCTGAAGGTCACCTCTCTCTTGCTAATTGGATGGACCATTAGTGGCCTGTTTAGAGCCACCTGCCTATAAAGTTTTTCAGTTGCAGGTTACAACTGAACAAACAACTCATCATTTAACAGCATAGATCATCAGTAGACTGAATGTTGAGGTTTGTCACTTATTACACCAAAGCTGAGGTGGCAGTAGTCAGCTTCTTGTGTCCTCAGAGAAGCCACAGAGTCTGGTAGCAGTTTGCTTTGTAATTCAGCTGTTCTGTGTGGCTGTTGCAGCTGCTTCAACCACAGCATGTCCTTGGGATTTGGTACTTTCACGAAGCGCAGCTGCTACAGAAAGCTACTACTTCTCCCAAGCTCATGATGGAGGAAACACTTTTTTTTTTTTCTTATTTTTTTGCTGGGAAACTACTGAACAGCACAAAAAAGCTTGCGTGTGGTATTAGACACGTGCCTGCTTATATGTCACTTTGTGGCATGTATAAGAATTATTAGGCTGTGTTGGGAGCTGGTATAATTTAGTGCACTGCCTCAAGTCAAGGGAGATGACCTGGGCTAGTATATCTATCAAATGGCCTGGAAACAGGATCCAGAGGGGTCTTGGTACAGTAGAGGACAGCACTCGGCTTGTCTCCCTCTTGGTATTAAATTGCCACTACTGCTCTGACATGGCCCAGCCTGTGCAGTGGGCAGACACCTGGTTAGTGCTGAGGGTAGCCTTGAATTGGAGTCTGGTTTCAGGAGTGCTGGGCCCTCCCTGTCTCTGACTCCTTGCTGGGAGTCAGGTTTCTCAGACTCCAAACTTGCTGCTTGCTTTCTTGAGGAATGACATACTAATGGTTTGTGATGGGATTGTTCTTCCTTTCTAGTGTGAAAGATGACTTCTAGGAAGAAAGTGTTACTGAAAGTCATCATCCTTGGAGACTCTGGGTAAGTGAAGGAGCCTTTAAGCTGTTAATCTATATCTGGCTAGAGCAGTGCTCTTGACTAGTGGGAGCCTGGATGCACTGTAAGAAACCAGCAGTGCTGGGAGGAGAGATTTTACAGCCCTTGATAGCTGTGTTACCTCACAGGTTTAAAAACTCTTCACTGCCCTATGTCCTGAACGTGTCCCTGCAGTTTAGTATCTTGAAGTCCTGCCATAATATTAAATGGCAAAAATGTGGTGGGCAGACCACTGGAGTAGCAGAGCTGAATAGCTTCTGCAAGGAGGACATGTGCTATTGGAATGAGTGTTTTGCTTAAAAAAATAAAATTAAAAAACCCAAAACCACTAGCAAGCATTCTTAGGTGACTTCTTTAAATTCTGTCTCTGTCAGAGACATAGTCTGTACCGAGCCATCTGCTTTGCTTCTCTGGGCTGGCTGGAGCCTGCCCCTTGGAGTGAAAGGCTTTGCTCAGTGCTCTCAGCAAGGAGTCTGCTCTGCTGTCACAGGTTACTTGCTGTGCAGGCTGTAACCTGATTCCCGTGACATAAGGCTTATTTATACCACTGTCCCCAGCAAGCTGTTGTTCAGGGAGTGTTTCCCAGCCACACAGAGGGCATGTGAGCCTCTAAGCTTGCTCTCTGGGGAGGATCTCCACCTCTGGGTGCCTAGCAGATGTGCTTGTGAGCTGTTGCCATCTGAGATTCTGTTCTTCCACCTCCTTCTGCAGAGGCTTCTGCATATTACTGTTTGTGATGGGTTTCTCTGAAGCACTTCATCTTCCAAAATTGCCTTCATGGTCATAATGTGATATCTGCTCCTTACTAGGGATCAGATTAGTGATGGGGAAGCGAGGTTTCTCAGGATGTAATCCTTTGTAACCTTGGGCAGCTAATGCTCTTACTCAGCTGGTGCCTCAGCATCTCTTGGTGTACAAGCCCCTTATTGCAGAGGTGGGTGCTTTTTTCCCTGGTTGAAAGGCCAGGAGGTTATGGAACGTGAAGGGCACTGGAATGTTCTCTTCAGGGTGGTTAACTCAAACCTTGTTGTAGAAACAGCCTTACCAAGTCTTTATTTTTTGTGCTCCTGTGCAGGGTGGGAAAGACATCGCTCATGAACCAGTATGTGAACAAGAAATTCAGTAACCAGTACAAGGCTACGATAGGTGCAGACTTCCTGACAAAAGAGGTGATGGTGGATGACAGGCTAGTGACAATGCAGGTAAGGAGGGCCTCTGCTGCCTGCTGCAAGGAGTGTCTTCACCCCACTTGTGTGGAAGCACCCGCTCTGGTGTACGGGGGTCAGTGTACTGGGTGTGAATCTTGTTTGCACTGAACTTCTGTTAGACATGAGTACTTCTGGGCTCCTCAACAAATCTTTTCATGGACTGAACAAGGGAGGGCAAAGATTAATCTGGGCTCAGCTAAGACCAGCTTTGCTAGGCTCTGTTTAAAAAGCTGGATTTGGTACTGTCAGTAAACTAGATCTTGTTAGAAAGATTCACTTCCCTAGTGTTTAAGAACTGGGACTGGAAAAGGACTCCCTAGGTCAACCATTCATGTTGCCCCAAGTAGTGGTAACAAGGGTGTAGTGTTAACCTGCCAGCCTGCTTATGTCTGTGGTATCTGAAGCTTTCATCTCTCCATGGTGAAACTGACTGCAAGGCAGCAAAAGCTGCAGGCATCAGCGTAGTGCTTGGACTTGTCTGGTGCCCAGGTGCATCCAAGCACTGCAGGCAGGTCACCTGCTGACCCTAATACCAAAGTCCTGCTTGCCCAAAACAAGGATATGTCCCTGGCTGAGGCTGAACACAAAAAGGGTCAACTATCTTTAGAAGGTGTTTCTGCCTCTTGATGCTTAGTGCCTACAGAAATTCCCAAGCCTTCAGGTGCTGCTATCTGCCTAGCTGGGGACTAGATATGCCTGGTGGGGAGTTTCGGAATTAATGCCCTAATTGCAGACTGACTGTGTCAGAGTAGAGCTGGCTTATCTGCCCTGTCTTTTGCTCCAGATATGGGATACAGCAGGCCAAGAACGATTTCAGTCTCTGGGAGTTGCCTTCTACAGGGGAGCAGATTGCTGTGTGCTGGTGTTCGATGTCACGGCCCCCAACACGTTCAAAACCCTAGACAGCTGGAGGGACGAATTCCTCATTCAGGCCAGTCCAAGGGATCCTGAGAACTTTCCTTTTGTTGTGCTGGGAAACAAGATTGACCTAGAAAACAGACAAGTGAGTACTGGGACTCAGTAACCTCCTCTTAAGAAATTGCTGGAGTGGGAGACCTTGTAGGAACACGGGAGGTTTATCTGAGAAACGGGAGTGGGAGGTGCCTGAGAGTGGCTCGGATGTTGTCTGCCACTGGAGAAGGGTTTCTGTGCCTGGAGAGGTCAGACCCCTGTGCACAGCATGCTCCTGCCCACTGGTGGAAGGATTGCAGCAGCTTCCTGGCGAGGTGCAAGGAAGGAACTGCTTCTCCTCCCCCAGATGTGCTGAGCAGCTCCTATGGGAGCAAGCCAGTGCTCAGCGGTCTCATCTCCCTCAGGCATGGTGCTCCTTGCCCTGGGACTGGGTCTGTCTGGTGATGGGCAGTGGTCTCCTGTGTTCTATATCAAGGCTGCAGCTTTGATGAGGTCAGAGCTGCTCAGATTGGATATGAGGTGTCTCTGGCCTTGCCCTGAAAATAAAACCCCTCCCTGCATAACAGAAGGTAGTGATGCTGCTCTCTGTCCACCCAGGTCACCACAAAACGAGCACAAGCCTGGTGCTACAGTAAAAACAACATCCCCTACTTTGAAACCAGTGCCAAGGAGGCCATTAATGTGGAACAGGCTTTCCAGACGATTGCACGAAATGCACTTAAACAGGTAGGGAGGGGACTGTGTGCAGCCCTGTGCTGGTGCTGTGGGCAGCCTGGGGCTCACCCCCAGCCTTCACCAGCCAAGAGCAGCTCCTTGCATGCTGGGAGCTGTCTGCAGAGCTGTGGCATTAACTCCTCCTTCTCTCCCACTAGGAAACCGAAGTGGAGCTTTACAATGAATTCCCTGAACCCATCAAACTAGACAAGACTGACCGAGCGAAGGCTTCTGCGGAGAGCTGCAGCTGCTGAGGGGAGAGGGAGGGGTTGAGCACAGTCCTTCACAAACGAATATCACACTTAGGCCTTCAAACACACAGCCCCTCTTCTGTGTTTAAAATGAAATTAAAAAAAAAACAAACACATCTCCAGCTGCCAAAATCCACCCATCTCCCATGAGCATCTGAGTCCTGCACTTCAGAGCTCATGTCCCCACAGCATCCACATCACACTTCATGGTAACAGACCTTTCTCTTAGTTTAAAATGGAAACTCCTATGTATGTTGGGAACTGAATCTAATTCTGGGTGTCCAATGGAGAGAAACTGTTTACAGGTAATCTGTGTAACAAGTTACATACATTTTTAACTGTCTCGTGTTTTCCCCTGTGAAGGCTGCAACTGGAAAGGCTGATTACCCATAGTTCATTGCAAGCTCAGCACTCAGTCCGACTAGGTTGAGTTTTGTATGTATCTCTGTTAATGCTTGTTACTTTTAACTAATCAGATCTTTTTACAGTATCCATGTATTATGTAATGCTTCTTTAGGAAAAATCTTATAGTACATGTTAATATATGCAACCAATTAAAAATGTATAAATTAGTGTAAAATTCCTGAATTACATGTTCAAGTACTGAAACACAGGTTGTGTAGAAAGTGAGGAGGACACTTGTGACCTGCAGCGTGCTAGCAACACAGAGTCCAGATAGAGGCAGTATTCTGTACAGTAGAGATGAACTATGTAAGCCTTCTTGTTTTGAGGCCAAAAAGGCTTCATCTTCTGGAAAAATCTATCTGGCTTTCTTGTATCTAAATTCTCAGATTTGCATAACAGCATTGATATGCACACTGGATTATTGGATTTAAAATTAAATACAGCTATGAAATGACCTCATTTGTTCACCTCCCCTACTGCTTAACTCCTAACATCCTGGAGCGAGCGTGAGGAGCCAGAGCTGAGGTGTCCCTGTGGCTCTTTGTGCTGTGGAAGGAGCTCCTCTCCCACTTGGGGTGTGGTAGCTGTTTCTTGATGAATGACCTGGACTACAAATCTTCCCTTTCTTCTTACTGACTGCTAATCTGGATTTTTGGTATGGAAAAACTTGGCAATCTAGTCCCTTTCCTCTCTTCCTTTCTTCCTGGTATTTGTTCTTGCGTTTGTAGCTTGCTTAAGTGGAGCCCTTCTACCTGTTTTCCAGAGGTCTACATTCTAGTACGTAGGCTGAGCTCTTATGTAAAGAGACAAACATGATGCCAATAAACTTAACAAGAACAAACCTTCTTGTTTACTCCTGTTTCTGACTCTCTTTTTTTCCTCCACTAACATGCTTTCTTTCCTCTGTCTAGTCACCATTCCAGCAAGCCAATGCCTGCTAACTGAAGGACATTTGTGCTTCTTCCTTACTATAAAGTTTGTGCCTTTGAGATTGGTTCTTGAGAGAGGTGAGCTGGCCCTGCTTGTGTGGCTGGGGCACTGCTCAAGAGTTCTGCTTCTCTGGAAGTTGCTTGCAGGGGCAGGAATGGTGCTGGATCAGATCCCACAGTGAGCACACTCCTTCAGCCCTGTTCTGGGCGTATGTCCTGCACAGCCTTTGTGTTTTGGGACAGGCTCTTAAAGCTCTTGCTGCCCTCCCCTGGGCGGGGTTGTGTGAGAAGAGCAGGCTCAGCCCTTCCTGCTCACCAGCAACACAGGCCTGGGGTTTCTTGGAGTGAGTTGAGGGCCCTTCCTTGGTCCAGCCTAATCAAAGTTAATCCTTTAATTTCTAGATGCTGGGCGTGACCCTGTGCTTGCACTTACCAAGGCTGAGCTGACAACTGTACCCAGAGGAAGATGATAGAAAACAGAGTTTAGAGAAATGAGGGCAGTTATTTCAAGAGCTTTCTAACAGTCTTTGTGCTCTATATCCTATTTTATGGCGCTGTCCTATCACGCTTTTCTCACTTGACTGGGCTTTTGCTGTCCACATCAATCTGAAATAACTGCGCTAGCAACGTGTCCTGGTGGGACCACTTTTCTATCTGCATCCTTTTTGAAAGACTTGGACCTTCTGCTCATCTCCTTTTAAAGCATTGCTCTGCTCTTTTCTGTGGACACAGCTGGAGTGTGGAGAAAGCCAGGCTGGGGGAGGGAGGAACAATAACCCTGAAGTTTTGGGGAAAGGGGATGGTCTGAACTTTGCAGCTCTCTCCTGGCTTTGGCCTTGGGTGGTGGAGCTGAGGCTGCAAGGGCTGTGGCTGAGCCCGCAAGAGACCCTGTGTTTAATGTCTTTCCAGTCGGCTAAACTGGCAATAACCCAAGGCACAGGGAGAGTGCTCCAGATGGGGTAGGACAGCTGTGGGGCTCCTTGCCACAGGATGTTATGGATGCTAAAGGGGAGGGGAGGATTCCATTTGCCACCTTCAGATCAATGTTTTTACAGGTGGGAACACACAAGTGTACAAAAACCAGTGCAGGAGGCAAGCCGCGTGGGAATTGGTGCCCTGCTGTTACATTCAGGGGTAATGGTGTCACAGATGGGGACTCGTGTTCTGCAGGAATCACTTGTCACCACTGTGGTCTGGAGAATCCTGGGACTGGAGAAGCCAGCTGGAATGACTGTCTCTGCAGGGAACACACACACTTAAAACCATTCCCTGCACCACTGGAGGCTCATGGCTTTTACTTCTGTGATGATCCCTGTTGCTGGTGCAATGACAATGTGTGCAAGGGTGGCTTGCTGCTGGGCGAATCCCAGAGGAAACCTGGCCCTGGAAGAGGCTGAGGCAGCTGAGCTCAGGCCTGGTTTTGCTCTTTGCCCAGGTCCTGGCAGGGCAGGAGGGAGAGACCCAAAGAAGGAGCCTGGCTGGGTGAGGGGAGGGGGTCGGTTCCCGAGTCCACCATTCCTAAGTGTACCAGGAAAAGCTACACCCAGCTCAGGACTGGTGAAGTGAGTGAAGCTGAGCGAGGTCGCAGCAGGGCAGGTGGGTGTGGGGCCTGGCAGCGGCGGCTGCTCCCACCAGGGCCGGAGCAGCTCGGAAGGCAGCTGTGCTGTGCGAGGTGCAAATATGAAAGCCACAAAACCACATCTGTGCTGCAGGAGCTGCTTGGGGGGAGTAGCGTCAAAGGAATTCCAGGCCGACCGCCGGCGCTGGCACGTGGAAAGCGGCACGGAGACGCCAAACTGCGAAGCCCGGGGTGGGAAAGCTGCTGCGTGCCTTGGCAGTGGCATCTGGGTGGGCTCTGGGGCCAGACGTGTCCCGCACTGCAGGAGCCCTCCCGCCAGCCCAGCGCCTGCTGCCGCTGCCAGCACGGCGGGCTCGGTGCCAGCCCCAGCCCTGCACACCTGGAGCCCCAAACGGCGGCCGCGACCACCAGCCCAACCCAGCCCCAGGTGTGCAGGGACCCCCGTCGGCACACAGCCCAGGGGCCCGGAGGGAAACGTGTGATACAAACAAAAAACATGCTCTGGTTTCTACAGGTACACCAAATGTTTTTAGGCAAACACGGGTGTGTTTGCTGTTTCCATACTCAAACACATTTACACCAGCAGGAATGTGTGCGTGTGTGTGTATTTACTTACCAGGACACATCTTCTGGAGAGCAAATCAGCAGGGGAGCACGAGAGCACAAAGAAGCACAGGCACGGAGTTGTGTGTGTGTGTGAATTGCTGTATTACACAGGCAAACCTCCCAAGGCTCCGAGACAGAGCACGAGCCAGTTACAGGTTTCTGAGACATACATGGTTACAGCCTTACCTGTGTACACACGTGGAGCATGAAGTATTTCTTTCTTCATATACATATATATATACACTCAGAGAAGGAGAAAAAATTCTCTCACACATAGATATGGCTACATCCATATATACTGTATTTATATATTTATATAAGAAAATTTGAATGTGAATTATATGGATATACAAAGATGTGTATGTCTATGTATTAGTCACTGCCCCCACACATGGAGAGACACAGATGATCACACACATCCAGACACATTTTAAAAGATTTTATACATATATACTTGTATTTTTATGTGTGTGGGTTTTTTCTCTTTGTCTACACACAAAGATTTTTTCTTACTATTTATACACTTCTGTGTGTGTGTTTTATATATATTTAAATATTTTTATATAGTTGTATATGATTTCTTTATTTCTGTCTGGTTTTTTATATAAAAGGGTCGTTTACATGCAGCTGTGTGTGTGTAGTTTAGCTATTTTTATATTTCTTTGAGAAAGAGAGGAGGGGGAGGGAGACAGAAAGAAAATTAAAGAAAATAGAGACACATAAATAAATATTTAAGTAAATTGGATGTAGAGGTGGATATGGGGATATTTGTGTGTGAGTTGGGAGGGGGAATGACTGGATCCCTTGTGCTTGCTCTCCATATACACACATGGATGCAGACAGAGAATGTATGTCCAGATCAATACATGCACACACACACACTGCATGTGCATCCCAGAAGAGAGGCTGGGAGAGACCACAGCCTCACACACACACACAGATACAACACATGCATTTTTAGGGGGGGAGGGATGTGATGGGGATATTTTTTACCATGCTCTGTGTAGTCTTTCTCTCCCTCTTGGGAGGAAAAGGAAAAGACAGGAAGAACGGTAGAAAATAGACACGCTCACAATTAGTTACATATCTAAGTAAATATTTAAATAAAGTGTGTGTGGCTGGAGATATGGGGAATGCTCTGTGTGTGGATAGTGCATGTGTGCTTCATGTTTGCATACATGCACATGTGTGTGTAGTGAGAGACAGATTGAGCAGCTCACAATCTCACTGTACATATATGTACATGTGCATGCAGAGAGAGAAAGGGCATTGTGTGTCTTTAAGGATACAGTGTGTGACTGAATATCTCTAATTATATATGTAATAATACATAGAATTATATATTCATATGTATGTAGATATATAGCAAAAGATATTGTGTGTTAGTGTGAACACTCTCTTGGTAAGTATATATATTATATGTATACATATACATACACATGCAGAGAATGAAGAGGTCACTCTCTCTCCCCTCCAGACACAGTACATACGCATATATGTGTGTATGTGTATTTATAGAAAGAGAGAAGTGTGTGTGTGAGAACAACACTCTCTCTGTAGATGCACATGTACCTATGTGCATGTGTATATATGTATAAATAAAATATATATATTTCAGGCAAACTTGTAGGCAAAAAGCTCTCATCCCTTTCTAGTGCATACCTATCTAGGTATATACATGTAGTGAGAGAATTATGCATATTTGTGAACAGGTCACATGTTCTTGCTCTGTATATACATATGTATGTGTGCAAACAGTGCTTTCTCCAGTTATATATGTATATATGTAAAGAGAATTCTCTGTGCGAACAGTTTATATCTATACAAATATATCTATGTATATAGGTTTATCTATTATTAGAAAAAGCATTTTGTGTGTGAGAACATATGTATATACATACAGGGAAAATATACGTCAGAAAGTATTGTATGCGAAAATACTTCTCTGAACAGCTCTCAATGTGTGTATATATGCACATCTCTAAATATAATACTTTATATTCGTATATTATCTATTCCATACCTGCTACCTCATCCCCCCAGTATCTAAGTATCTATGTATATACATATACGGAGTGTGTGCAGTGTGTTTAGCAAGAGAGAGTTGTGTAATTGTATGAATGAACAACTGTCTCTCTGTATATATGCATGTATATAAATATGTATATCTGTGTGCATATACAGGAAGAGAATTGTGAGTGTTCACAGCTCTTTAAGTATATCCCTATACCTGTAGGGAGAGAAGTGTGTGAGAGAGGAAAGCAAGCTCTCTATACGTACAGCACATATATGTGTTTATATGCATACATATGTATTCATGTGGAGAGAGGAGTATCGTGTGAAAACAGCTCACTAACTGTATACACACATATGTGCACAAGGCAGAGAAAACAGTGTTTCTGTGTAAACAGCATGTGCTTTAATTATGTATGTATATATGTATATATAGAGTGAGAACTGTGCACAATCTGTATATACATGTATATATTAATCTATACATTCATATATAAGGCAAGAGAGGATTGTGTGTGTGTGTGAATGACTCTTACTATCTCTACTTATGCATGTACATATAGAGACAATATATCAACATATACACATAGATATGCATGTATTTATGCATCCCAGAGAATATACATGGGGGGAAGAGAGAAAGAGTCATGGAAACTGTGTTTGTGTGTATGAATTGATCTCACTCATTTTGTTATTTATATATGTCTAAATATATAGACATGGCAAGAGAGAGAATGTGTGTGAACAGAGACTGTTGTCAGTGTGAACTATTCACATGGACTGTTGCTGTGGGAACAGCTTTGTGTGTGTGTAAGTATGTATGCATTTATGTACATATAACAAGTGAGAATTGTGTGTGTGAACAGCTCTCTCCTTAATTATACATGTATGTATAAATATGTAGAGAGAGAATTACGTGAGAGAACAGCTCTCTCTACACATGGAAGTGTATATATATGTGTCACAACAAAATGTGTGTGAACAGCTCTCCAGCTAAATGAATGTACAGTCATGCAGTGAGCAAATTACATGTGTGAACAGCTCGCTCCCCCTCTCTCTATACACATGTAAATATGTGTGTATAGCAAGAGAACTGTGTGAACAGCTCTCTCCTAACTATATATTCTGTGAGAATTATGTGTGAACAACTGCATATATAAGAGTACATATTCTATATGCATATATATGTATCTATACAGGAACAGAAAGGACTGTCACATGAAAACAGCTTAGGATGTAAGTATATATGCATATATATGAACAGAGAACAGCATATGTTAACAATGCTCTTTTAAATTATTTTGTATAAATTCATATATAGATAATTATGTGTGAACACTCTCTGTACACATGTATACATATGCATCTATACAGAGGCAGTATTGTGTGAGAAAAACTCTCGCTCTCTACAATGTATCTCATACAGAGGAAGAATTACAGAGAGATAATACATTTATATAGGGCAGAGAGAGAGAGAGATAGAAAATGTGTGTGTGTGAGAGAACAGCTCTTGCTCTTTTCCTCAAGTATATATGCACATGTATCTATAGACAGCAAGAGAGAATAATGTGTGTGAGCATCTCTCGCTCACTGTGTCTGTGTCTCCATGCACATATGGATGTATACAGTGAGAGAGAATAGTGTGCATGTGTTTGTGTGTGTGTAGAGGTCGAGTGTGAGAGCTTGTCCCCACATCAATATATATTGTTACATTATGCATAGGTCTGTGTGTGTCCACAGTGAGAATGTTTGAACAGCACACTGTCTCATCCCCGATTCTATATATGCCCAAATGTGTGTATATATAGCAAGAGAACAGCCTGTGAACCTCTCACACTCTCTCTGTAGCTGTGTACATATGTATGTATGTATATATGTACATATGTATGTATGTATGTATATGAGACATGTGTGAACAAGACTCGCTGTCTGTGTCCATATGGAGACAGAATGTGTGTGTTGGCGATATTTTCTCCCATTCTCTGTGTTTCTCTCTCTCACACACAAGCAGCCTCCCCCATACATTCTATTCACATAAATACACCTCCATCTCTTTCCACGTATGTGTTCCATCCCCTACCCCGTCTCTGGAGGGGAGGGAGAGGAGCCCTCACTGACAGCCCCGGCGTTCTGTTGGCCGGGGATTGGTGCTGGATCCCTGTGCTGCTCCCAGCCACGCAGCCGGGGTGAGATCAGTGCACTCACTGCCCAGCCCTGCTCGCACACCCACCCACCTACCCACATATATTGTTCTTAAATTTTCATATGTTTATGTCAATATTTTTAAAATATATAACTAGGTCTCTATGTGTATGCATGCACTTACATTTATTTTAAATTTACATGTAGCTGTTACATTAAATAACAACTATTAGATATCACACATCTATAATAGACACATAACATACATACCCCCCATAAAAGCATAACCTATAGCCAGGCTTGGCTGTAAGCTTCCAGTGGGCTACAGCGTTACATTTACACGTGTACAGGTGTGTGTTTGCATGTTACACACACGTACACATCATACACCCCCCACCCGGTGACAGCCGTGCAGGCGGTGGCTGCCATGTCCCAGGGGTGGGTGCTCGATGATCCCGATGGTCCGAGGGACTCCGATGGGGAAACCCGGGGCCGCCCCACCGCTGCCGCTGGGGCTGCGCGCCCTCTTCGTGCCCGAGCGCCTCGCGTCCTCTTGAGGCCGGGCACAACTCATCACAGGAGTGCCTGGGCACGGCAGCGGGGGGACAGAACCCGGCTGTGATGGGGGGCTCTCTCCTCGGGGTGGGGGAGCAGGGGNGCGGCGGGGCTGTGCGGGCTCGGCGTGCGTGGGCAGGGGGCGGGGTGCGACAGTGTGTGCGGATGTGCCCGTGCGTGTGTGCATGTATGTGCATGTGCGTGTGCCTGTGTGTGCGTGTGCCTGTGCAGGGGCGTGGGCACACCCGGGCACACCCCCGTGCCTGTGCGCCGCGTCCCAGCACACGCCTGTGCCGGCTGCGGGCGTGTTCCCGCGCACACACACCCCCGGCCACCCGCGGCGGGGGCACACGGATCCCACTCCCAGGAGCGGGGAGAAAGGTGCCCCTCCTGGTCCGGCCCCGGGGCTCAGCCAGGGAGGCGTCGTGCACTCCCCTCCCCGCGAAGCCGCGTTCCCCCGGTGGAATCTGGGGGGATGGGGTGAATTGGGGGTGGGTTCAGAGCACCGCTGCTGCCCCCCAGCCCATACAGAGCTGCGCCTGCTGCGGGGCTCGAGCCCTCCGCCCCACTACCACGGCACGCAGAGGCTGCAGGGGCGGCCACGATTCACACATTCCCCCCACACCCACGGCACTGAGCCAGGTCGGGAGGCTTCCCGGCCCCTCCCCAGCCCTACCGCGGCCCCGCCGCGCTTTCCCCATCCTCCGCTGCGGGGCGATGGCCACCGGGAGGGGGAGGAGGGTCACACCGGACACACAGGGCTCCCCCGAGGGCCTCCCCCCGTTGGCCACGGGGGTGAAGGTCGGTGTGGGGGTGGCCCCAGTCGCCGGGGCGGGGACCCCCGGCCTCGGCGCGGCATCTCCGCGCTGCTACCGGCGGCCGCGGGAGGGCGTCGCCTGTGTTAGTTCCCTCCGGAGAACACACGGTCAGCGCCGCCGCCACCGCCCCCCGTCCCCCGCGGCCTCCCCCCGCCCGCGGCGGCCCCTCTTGGGCGGCGGGCGACGG